>BMAU01008081.1:0-28204 GCA_019973935.1 Trichonephila clavipes | reverse complement strand
TTTTAATAATTAACCCTCTAACTGGATATCTTCCTCTTGAAAGTTATTCCAAAAGCGTTTAACTCTTATTTTGCGATTCCCTTCAAAAATGCAACACACTTTTTTCCTTTCCCCTTTTAGAACTTGGGAGGTCAAACGGGAAAATTTTGACAGTTCGGTCCCTTTGAAAAGTAAGAACCAAGAGATCAATCGTTTACAGCTAGCTGTTAAGTTGCCTGGGGCAATCTTCTTTGAAAGCGTAGATATCCTCTCTTGATCAATCCTCTTTGAAACATACGGTGTTTCTTTCTCCTATATGTTCAGTCACAGTAAAATTAAAAACGAAATTAAAGGTAAAAAAAAAGAGGAAAAAATGAAATAAATGGTATGTTAGAAGTTGAAAAATAATTATATTTTCTTCAAAGAAAATTTATTTTTCTGTCATTTTTAAAAAATTAAAAAAAAAATTATTTTCTTTTTTTGGTATTGCGATTTGAACCAGAAAAAGCATCCTGTATTCATTTTTGAATATGAGTAAGAAAACGCGCTCACTTTCCTGTTTTTTAAAAAAGTAATGAGGTAAAAGAGCAAAGGCCCTATCTCATTTTTAAACAATAACACAATAAATATTACATTCAATGATTATATTTATGAAATAAAACCGATCTTTCTCTATTCAGTTATATTTTTAATTTAAAATAGCATAAAAAAGGATTTCAATACTTTTAATTTATTTTAATTAAAATCATATAAAAGATATTTTTATGTTAACTGAATATTTTTCGGAAAAAATTTTAATTTTCCTTCCTAGTGTTCTTTTTTCGAACTTCTTGTATTAAATAAAAATTCCTTTTCTACATCGGCATTTGTGATGGACATAACACACATTCAGTCAATAATTTTTAATTTTAATGGGGGATATACTTCTTCAAATGCGCATGACAATACTTCTAACCATTTTCTACTCAAGTTAAATTTCTTATCTTTCTGTTTCTTTTATTACAAGGAAAAATGTCACACATCGATAACTACATTTTCACAAAATTCAGTCATTACAAATTCAATTGTGAGAAAAGTTCTCCCTAATTAATTTTGTCTTTCAAAAAACAGTACACTTAAAACAATTTTGTACAGTGAAGTTAACCGACAGTTCCACAATGTATTCATACCAAATTTTAAAAACAAATTTAACACTTGGAAATGTATCCTGTATTAAATTTTTCAGTATACACAAATATTTCCTGCTGTAGGGAAGATATAGTATGAGAGATGTGGTGTGCGGTTGTGAAAGAATGTTTTCGTACGTGTAGACTATTTTTTAAAATTTAAATATCACTGAAGGTGATCATATAACTGCAAATGAGCCTTATTTTAATGTGTGCTGGTATCAAAGTAAAACACTTTACAATATTAAACAGCCTATGGGTTTATACTCAATATCAAACTATTCGCAAAATGTGTGGCTTACAACTTCTAATCAAATTGTAAAGAAACTGAAATATAAATATATCTTACTGCAGTCAAAAATATTCATAATATGTAAGTATCCTATTCCTCCACTTACACTCCTCTGTACATTTTAAAAACTGTAGCTGAATGCAATTTTTTATATTTATAAACGAAGCATAACAGCTCACACAGTCGTAAAAATGTCCTTATCATTTTTAAATATACTACTATAAAACGTATATGGATTGTAAGACCAGTTGTAAAATCCTAAAAGCTTTTAGAGGAGCTAAAAACATGTAATTTTGGATTGATCAAATTTTTAATAGAATACACAAATATACATGTTATTAAGCAAATACATTTGAAAAATAAAACTTCCTTCTGAAATAAACGTAATTGAAAGAAAAATGTTTAATTGCAAATGAGTGGAAATACATGTTTATCTAAGGGGTATCCCCAAAGTGAGGTAATCCTCAAACTTAAGACTCAAACTCAGAAGCACAACAATCCATGAAAGCCAGGAACTACTGTGCCCATCATAATACACGTGACCATTGGACGCTGAGGTACATGAACAGATGTCCCGATTTGGTGGTCTGTCTGAAGAGAGACCTTCAGTGTTTAAGACCCGAAGCAAGCTTGGTACTCATTTATCGACCCAATGTAGCGGGGATGAAAGGCAGATTCGACCTTGCGCAGCCCGTTAATAGAATCTCAGACCTGTGGTGTGGAAGCACTATACACTTCCACTCAATCCTATTCGGTGAAAACTAAAATTTAATGTTAGAATCTTATATAAATCCCTAATGAATGAGGGAGTCCAAACTTTTTTTCCATGTAAACTGTTTAGACGGAAATGGTTAATTATGAACATTTCACAAGTTGCATAAATTAAAATTAACCGTTATAGTTAACATAAATTTTTAAGGGTACAAAAGGTGTATTTCGGCTGTACGAATTTATTTTAAAAGGAATACGCTTACGAAAAAGTAGTACAAATCTATCTAAAGTAGGGTTGGTTACCTTAGATATTGTCAAACACAACAATATATTGGAAGCCAATTCCACAATTCGTTGTTATAAAAATGTATGGAAAATTACAAGATTTATTTTTGCATTTGTAATTTATATATATATATATATTTTTCCTGGGAGCTTTAAAAGCTAGAGCGGCATCCATCAAAACCGCGGTTCTCTCTCTCTGTCCCTGACTATAGCGGCTCTGCCATAGTAAGTGAAAATGCCGGATTTTGTTTGTCAAGATCATTTTATAGCAGACTGCATTTTTCATGTATTTTAGATGGTCGCTTTATATTTTCTACATCAATATCTTAATGTCTGAATTTCAAATTACATAAAATTCTTGACATTCGCATCAATGACCATGATAATTTTTATTAGTATATGAATGTGTCATCAAACGATTACATGACTAATATTAACACACACACACATTATTTTAACCATTTAATTGATATCAAGTATAACATAACGCACACAAATTTTCTAATCTTTAAAATAAATATTTCGAAAACTACTTCAGATATACTCAAAATTTTTTATTCCTACGCTTTAGCTTCTCAGTTTTGCTTCTCTATGTAAGAATTTATTTTAATTGTATATTCATTAATTTTTTTAGTATATTTTTTTGCTCTTAGCATGCGGTTTTCAACCGAATTGTATGAAATCTTCGAAATATATTAATAGAATGATTGAATATTAACGTCGCACTGTTCAGCTACACGAGGGCTTTTGGCGACGGACCACGTAATTTTGAACCATGTCAAGTGACGACCTGGACGACACCTGAGCTGGCACCCCCTCTCCTAACTACCCCACCACACCAACGGGAGGACGTTTCAGCTCTCGACAGATTTAACGTGCATCGCTGCCCTACACGGCGGGTCTTTAGTGGTACTGGGCTCGAACTCGTGACAAAGCAAGCCACGTTCCGATACCTATACCACTCGGCTACCGCGGCCGAAATATATTCAAAGATACCAAAGAATCTATATAATAAAATTTGAAATTTTTATTATACTCAAACAATTGCTAAAACTTATGGTAAATAATTTTTAACTGCGCGATGCATTTTTTTTTCGAAATTTCAAATGGAATTTCTAACATAAAATTTCTAGCTTTATAAGGTCGAGATTTCAAAACATATCCAGATTTTAATTACTTATTCAGTTAGCCTTTAAAAAAGATAAATGTTGAGGTATTTTGTATAAATAGATATTTTTGAACAATATATAATTCGAATGTTTTTCAATAGCTCGAATTTAAAATTGATTTTTATGTTTATTTATATGCATAAAAGTCTACTGTAAATGTTTCCGTATATTTTTGATTACCATTTATTCAAACATTCAAGTTATTAAAAAAATGTGTGAAAATCTTCATTCATGTTGTCTTTGATGTAAACTGAAGTTCAAGCACTTAAAATTCAAATATAATTCGATGTATTTTAACAATATATAACCAGGCACTGTACTTAAACTTCCCTGAACACTTAGGCTTTGAAATCTAAAAAAAAAGTAATAAATCTTAATTAGTTTTTTTTTCGTTATTTTTATCAAAGTGTAAGAAAATGTTTCAAATGATTTGATGAAGTTTAAATTTATTCATTTTTAGTGGTTGGAAAATTGAAAAGGTTCCAAATTTTAAAGAGTTTGATGTTTTATTAATTTTTTCGGTATCTTATAATAAAATAATCATGTTTCAAAAACTGAAAGCTTTGAATAAGAAAAATGAAGCGAAAGAATATACTTAAAAAAAAGATCATTTGTCTAACTATATAAAATAGCAGATTGCCCTGACACGCCCCAACTTGTTACAGTTTGAAATTAATATGAAACCAAAAGGGAATTGTAACATATTTTACTTATGCGTTGGGACTTTTGGAAACTTTTAAAATACAAGCTAGCAAAGAAACACTTCTTGGGTTGTAAAGAAATTTCTCCCCGATTTTTTACATTGCCCCAGGGTCAAAACACGGGGTTCCCTGCGAGCCATAAAACTTCTGCTGTGTTGCTTCCTCCGTCCCTTATTATATTTCAAGATGTTAAACCTTAAAAGGGGGAAAGGATTTCAGAAAAGTGCGGCTAATCCGCTTTTGAAAACGTTACTTGAAGGCAGAAAAATCCGTGCAGTCCATTTTCGAAGCCTCTCTAGTAGGGTGGAAAATCTGTGCTGTCCAGTTGGAGGGTTAAAAGCAAAACTTTTTAATATTCAAGTTTCATTGCAAAAAAAAAAAATTAATCAAATATTTTTACTTTTTCTATTTTAAAGTAAACAATTTTATTTCGGTTTAGAAATTTAGTACCTGTAATAAGTAAAAAAATATACTTACGATGCCCGTTATCTATTCACTAAACACTTATAATATCCGGTGAAGCTTTAAATTACTCATTTTCATATGTAAGGCTATAAATTGAAAAAAAAATACTAAAAACATGTTAATCTTAGGATAAAAGATATAATTTAATATCACATAGGGGAAATATTTGAATTATTGTGAGATATGAAATTTAACGGAATTAAATATTTCTTTGATTTTTCGTAATTCATTCCTAATATTTTTTCATCACCCAAAGATAGAGTGTTTGGACTTGCAAACTTATATACATAAACACAGGAATTAAACATTTCTAATTTATGAAGCAAATTTTTATTTGAAACAAAGTGGCCAAAAGAATCATTAAGCACAGATTCCAAAATGCTTAAATATATATATATATATATATATATATATATATATATATATATATATATATAGCCATTTAAATGAAATTTTATTTAACCATTCTTCATATTTAAATATATGCTAAAGACTAAGTTGAAAAAAAAGTAAGTAAATAAATAAAAGTTTTCAAAAAACCTCCTTTAAATCAAGTTATTTTACGAAAATTCTTCATTGTTGCTTAAATTCAGTCACGGAAAAATTTCTAGTTTTGAATACGAAGAATTAAAACTAAAGAGTTTTTTGTTGCCATCTCATTTGAGAGACTTATTTTAGCAGAACTTCTATTTTAATGTTTCGTCATCTTTCAGAAAAGATACTAACATACTTAAATGTTTTACTTTTCTATCGATAAAATAGCTTTTACTTCTAATGTATAGTAGGAATACTTCTAGTACTTTAATCCAACAACAAATAAAATGATTTAAGCCGAATGAAATTGATATATTAAACTTAAATAAAAATAATAAATTTCATAAGTTTGGTAAAAAATTGTAAATGAAGAAACTAATATTTACCTTTCTAAAAAAAGACACATCGAAATGGGGAATGAGTTATAAAAATCTCAGCCTTGTAGCATCGATTTATATAAGGTAGTTTATCAGTTTATATAAAAAAGTTTAAATAATTTAAGGTTCAATCCCCTTTAACATGCGTTAATATTCAACAGATGTATTTAATTTCTTTGAAAAAATGAATGTTGATAATGTTTTCAAAAAGAGCATATCTTGTTTCTTTTATTAAAATTAACCAAGTTATCTGGTGTTTGGACGCACTTAAAACGATAAACGATGCCAAAATTATATCGCTCATGCAAAAAAAGTGTCAAATTTTATCAGAACTATTTTTCTTAATTGAAAATTCCCTCGAACACCACCACACCACCACCAAAAAAAAAAATTAATTGTTTCTCTCCTTGTCAAAATAACGAGTATTTTAATTAAAACCTTAGTCTAAATCCACTTTTAAAGATATTTTTATGTTATAAATATTTTTTGAGTGAGAATCACTTTTCCATTTTGAATGAAAATGCGGAATATTTGGTTTTCTAATTTCTATTATTCAGAATCAATTTATAATTTTCCTTTGTATAATGAGTTATTTACTCATAAATAACTTTCAGCTAATTATGTTTTTAAAATAATAAATGATTGGTTGACAAATAAAAAAATCTTAACGAGATTTATAATGATGGTAAAAATTAATCTTATTTTAGTTTGGTTGTGTTACGGAAAGACTGTACTTTCAAAATGTGTTTTGTACTTTTTGTGTAATGTGCGAAATTATAAAAGTCCTTTCCGAAGTATAAATACTATTGTTTTTATTACTTATTTTTAAAAACATTAGTTAAAATTAAATAGATTCTATAAGAAGTAAATAAAAACGAACTGTGAATACTCTTCTTGAAAAAATAAGCTATATGAAGAACATTCAATTTATATCCTTGAAGGGGAAAATGTATACGGTAAATCAAATCTAATTATTAAAAAATAGAGGCAAGTTAAAAATTTAAATGCTTTAGAAAACCAAAAAACTCATTTTTAATAGAATAAGGCATTTTTTAAAATTATAATGAATAATACTTTACGAATTGTACAAAATATATTGCTCATGTGTTTAATTATCTTTACTGATCAACGTATCTGCAGGATGAGATATGGAAGCGAATACTCTTAGATTCTATTACTGCAGTGTTTCTCAAAGTTTGGGGCACGCCCCCTGGGGGGGCGCGATAACCCTGCAAGGGGGGCGCAAGCATATCGAAAATTTAATGATTTTTTTAAAAAAAATAACCGGAAAGAAGTGAAACAAAATACTTTTTCCATAATAAAAGAAATACACCACAACATTGATATAATTTATGTTTATCATCTGGCGTTCTTCTGTTTTAACATAAAATATTACTCGTTAAAAGAAAAAACGAAACTCAGACCCTGAGAAAAATTCTAAGAAGATAAACATTTCATCACTGTAATTATTGTTGAAATTCTGTATATTAGTTGTAGAAAGAAAAGGAAGACATGATTCACTTTTCAGCCAGGCAGCATAATACATTTGCTGGTCATTTATTTGATTGACCTTCAAACTTACTGGTAGGGTTTCTACATTAGTTCCATCCCATCTTTTATGTATTTGTTTTTCGCATAGTGAAATTGTAAATAATGAAGAGTTTTACGATATTTGGAAAAGTATTGATTGATTTTTGAAGGATTATTTGGCTAAGATTTATTTTTACGAGTAATCTCAAACATATAAAGCATAGTGAAAAACGTCATAATCCTTTTTAGAGCATCCGTATTTTTTTCTGAATACACTTATAACCAGGCAGCGGTGGCATCTGTGATCTGTATTGAAGGAACTTGAAACTGATGCATATTATTCATGATTAAGAAACACGATGAACATGAAACGAAAGGAAAATTTTCAATGGCTTCCTAAAGATTTCCATCAACTGAAATATGAAGCCATAAGTGTACCACAAGGTTCAGTTCGACTTGTCAAAAAGACACAAGAAAGAAAAAGTTCAACTTGCTATTTGTTGATCACCAAAGGTGTCACGAGTTCGAGCCCAGTACCACTAAAGACCCGTCGTGAAAGGGAGAGGTGCACGTTAAATCTGTAAAGAGCTCAAACGTCCTCTTGTTGGAATGGTGTGGTAGTTAAAAGAGGCCAGCTCAAGTATCGTTCTCGTCAACCATGGTTCAAAATTACGAGGTCCGTCTCTAAAAGCCCTCGTGTAGCTGAACAGTGCGACGTTAATATTCACTCACTCGATCATGAATGCTCATTAAAACTACAATTACTTGAACAAAATATGACAGCTTTGCCAGCAAGTAACATTTCTGTAATATTAGTGAAAAGTATCTTTGCTTTTCGTCCTTTATTAAGGTCTTTCACTTGTCAATCATTTTAGTTCAGTTTTATTGGACTTTTTCTCAAATCATCAACGAAAGATTGAACATTCCTTGAAAGCCGGTAAGTATACTTTCTCTTAATTAAATTATTCACTGGAATTTTCCAATTTGTATCGTGTAGAGTAAAAATAATTATAAATAAATGATTGGGTGACTGAGTTCCCCCGCACTACCATCAGCGTTAGTATCGAGTGCGCGCCTGCTCCCGGGTTAAAACATTTTGAAGTCTTCTCGCTTTAAATATTAAAAAGTAACAGAATTATTCTTCATAGGAATTTTATATTTTTTTTCATTACTTAACATTAATTCTAAATGCTAATTCTGTGATGTTTAAAATTACAGTTCTTTTAAACAGTTATTTACAATTATAGCATTTATCTAAAAAAAATCATTTTACATTTTTGTATATAATGTCGCGCACGCAGTTTTACTCTCCTTACAGTTCAGCTATTATATCAAGAATAATGTTATATTTTTAAAAAAAATTAACTCGTGCGAAAGCCGGTGTTTCAGCCAGTATACGTTTAACGTATCAGTACTGAAGAAGGTATTTTATAAATAATTTCTTAATACTAAATTAATCTAAGTTTAATAATTATCAGTGACTTCCATGGGCTTGTCTTGTAGAGCAAAGTTTTTCAAAGAAAGGTTTAATATCAGATATTGACACTGAGTTATTTTCCTCTATTTAGCTGAGATCTATATTTTGTCTTCAAAGCAGCCACCGCAGAAAATCCTGTTTAACATAGGTAGGATTTTCAAAATGGTAATAGTATACGAAGTGCTTTTGTTTTCAGTGCAGAAATTATGATTGAAAATTGGGTCGCCAGTATTGAAAGTTTGAGAAACACTGGTGTACTATAAAAACAATTATAAAAAAAGGATTGGGGTGACTCAATAACCCCGCTGGACCATTAGTATCGAGTGCGCGCCTGCTCCAGGTTTAAAACATGTTGAAGTCTTTTCGCTTTAAATATTAAAAATAATACAATTAGTCTTCATCTGAATTTTATATTATTGTTCATTATTCAACATCAATTCTAAATGATAATTCTGTATTAAAATTATAGCAAACTAATTATAGTTTAAGCAATCATTTAAAAAATCATTTTACATTTTTGTAAACATTGTCACACACTTGGCTTTACTCTCCTTACAAAATTCAGCGGTTTTATTTTCTTATAAATGTCGTGCACTTCAGCCGGTGTACTTTTAATGTATCAGTGCTCCATAGTAGTTTATAACTAATTAATTAATACTAAATTAAGAACAAATTTAATAAGTATTAACGACCTCCATGGGCTTGTCTTGCAAAGCAAAGTTTTTATAAGGAATGCTTTTATGATTAGAAATTGACCCTCTGAGTTCTTTTTCTATAATTAGCAGATATCTATATTTTGTCTTCTAAGCAGTCACCGTATTTTGCAATAAGTCCAATTTAAAAATTAGAGAAAAGAAAAATAACACACATAATAATTATTCTATTTTTTTATTTATTTATTTATTACTTAAAAGTATTGTACATAATTTAAAACTTACGTTACTAATTTGTATGGTTTATAATTAAAGTCGTCTTTTGTAGCTTTAGCATCAAAGTTCATTAATATTGCATTCAGTGCATTATTAATGTATAAGGGGGACGCGATAAAAATTGTGATCGAAAATGGGGGCGCCAGTATTGAAAGTTTGAGAAGCACTGTATTACTGGCAAACAGGATTACCACAGAGGGCAGTTAATAGTTGCACGTTATTTAATAAATATATTAGTTACCTTGTTTCTACTTTATATAAAGATGTAGTCTATGTCAGATGTCTACTATTTACTGATTATCTTGTCATTTCGACTGAGGTTCCAAAGGAAAAGGCGAAATCTATCGAAGAACATAGACTAAATGTATCTGACTACGTTCGGAACCGTGATTTAGCAAAAGCGCATAAATGGATAAATTTCATGATATTTAGTGTCACTTATATTAGAACACATGTGTAAAATTGATTTAAGGACATTTTGACAAAAAAATTTTAAATACAATACACTTTGGCAAAAATTAACTTAGAATAATCTTTTTTCAAAATGTTCTCCTTTTGTGAAAAATGCATCGATTATAATAATATTTTGCCTGTATATACCTCAGACCTCTCTACAGAGGCTTAACTAGAATTTTTAAAAAAATCACATTATTTCAGAGTTACCACCAATTTAAATCATTATTGGCGTTTTTTTCTTAAAATTGCTCCCCTCTGTCGTCGTAAAATATGGATAAACCCACTTCTAAGTTATATATTTCAAAACTTTTAGTTGAGCCTTTGTAGGGAGGTCTCAGCTATATACAGGCAAAATATTATTATAATAGAAGCATTTTTCACAAAAGGAGAACATTTTGAAAAAAGATTATTCTAAGTTTAATTTTTGCCAAAATATTGTATTGAAATAATTTTTTTTGTCAAATGTCCTTAAAACAATTTTATGCATGTATTCTAATCTAAGTGATACTAGCTTCATGAAAAATATCCATTTATGCGCTTTTGCAAAATCACGGTTCCAAAAGTAGTTGGATACCTTAATCAAGCACTTGATATATTATCAAAAGGGAGAGTAGAAAATAATATGATTGTAAATCTGGAAAAGATTGCTAAGCAGTCTTTTTCACTGGCATTAAATATGGGAATGATGCTCTTACTCACACCAATAAATTAAATTTTCTGAGTGGGACTTTTGACAATAAGTTAAACAAGAAGTCTTACATAGAATCAATCTCAAATCGCTTTCTAAATGGGGAAACCTTTTAAGGTATGACAGAATCCTTATGAGGAAGTGACAGATGAGTTTTAAATATTACCTTCAATTACCTACTACGGCCAACCACTTATATCGACAAGAGATCAAGTTTTACAAAACTTGGAAACTTTACAAAGCCAATCCCCTGAAACTCATTATTGGAGCTATTAAATTGACACCGATCGATGCTATGCTTTTCTTGACAAACAATGTATCGAAAAATGATATTATCAAATAAAAAAAAACTTTACTTCGATATGAGATTCGATGTGAGAAACTAATTATATTGGGCGATGCTTATTCGATTAATTATTTAATAAAGATTAGAAACTTGAAGACATAAAACGGCTTTATTCATGTGTGATCAAATTATCATGAATGGATATGAGTTACCTGAAAAAGTCTAAGAACTTTTAAAACACTTAAAAACTCGTTGGACTTGATAAAGACTGAAATAAATTTGAACCTTTGGGATGCCTTATATAAGATAGAATCCTCTACGGACATTCTAAGGTGTTATGATTTGAAAACAATTAGTGGGAGCTTCTCCGGATTCGGAGTGGCTACATGTTTATACACGTGGTTCCCTATTTGATGATTATTTCCTTGCGGGCTCAGGAGTTTTCTTGAGTCTCTTTTAGTTTGCTTCTGCAGGGAAAATTAGAACAGCTTTTGATGGAGAGGGGAATCTATGCAGATTGTTCTAAAACAGCTATAGAGAATCTAGTAGATAAATTTTTAGGGCTGTTCTTTTTTCTGTTTCCTAAGCTACAATTCAAGTCATTGGCTCAACTAACCCTCTTATACCGGATGAAATCCTTCAGTGTCGGGATCATTTGTGGAAGTTAGCTCTAAAGAAGAAATATATTGTGCTTAAATGAATATCTGGACAATACTGAATTGCCGGGACGAACGGGCTTCTTTTCTGGCAAATAAGGACTCAAGACTACTACAGTAAAGATGCTCAACAGTACATATCATTCCATAAAACTGCACTTTAAACAGTCTATCTCTAGAAATTATAAACTGCAGTTATTCAACCGAATATAGACAACACGATGGAAGTTTGACGACCCCTTCACAATCCCCTATGGCCCACGGTTCAAAGCTGTTGCTCAGTTCCTTCTTTTAACGGGCCATGACTGCCTGGGTGCATCTTCATTGCATCGAGATTTTTGACCAACCAAATTGATATCTCTGCAATTTGGCTGAGCCATTGGACCAAGGAGTCCATTACCAGGAGAAACCGTGATGGCGAGATACCGGCAAGTTGGAGAAATTTTACGGCAATGACTTCGGTCCATTTTGTTGCACTTTTACATTCTTGTGTTACTTGCTCTTCTCTGTATTATTCCCTTCTGTATTGTCATGCCATTGGAAATAAAAAACAGTTTATATTTATATATATATATACACTTGACGTTTTGTAATGAAAGTTTTATGCAAGAAATAAATAGAGGATAATATATAATGTATTGTTAAAGTATTCAAAAACTACCCAATTTCTTAAAAGTAAACAAAAGTGTTCTATTATTTAAAACTTGAGTAGGCATACGAATTGGGAGTTAAGTAGCTGTTAGTGTAATTGACTTATGATGAATGAATATGAAATTAGAGATCTTGAGAGAATTTTAATCTAGCACCAAATTACTGATGTTCGGATGCAGCGTTTTTGTCTTTATTTATAATAATGAAAAAGTAATATATCCAAACATTATTGTCTGGTGGGAAGGAATGATTTGACATCTTAGGAATTCATTTTCAACATACAAAACAATGAAACAACATGTTATTACACTTTATAATAAATGTAACATTACTCATCGATTTAAATAAGAGGTAGAAAGCGTGATTATTTTTATAATGATTTTCAAATAAGATTTTCATCAATGCAACGGAAAAATGTTTCTTTTGTTAGGAGCTCAAATTGCTCATAATCAGTATTTGAGAGGTTGGTTAGATAAAAATTGTTCCTTTTATTCATATGAAAGACATATTTGGATTTTTTTTACTTAGTTTAAATACTGATTTCTCAAAGAGCACTTAGGTAAACTCTAAAGAAAATAAAAGAAATAAATTGTCTTCGCATATTCTTCTTTGTTTTCTGTACATGTACATTTTTTTTTGTTAATTTACTCATATAGCCTGATTAAGTTGTTCACATAATTATTTGATACTATTTTAAGATTTTTTTTTGAGAAAATTATATTATTATGTTAAAATATACCTTAGTTTGAACATGATTTTTTTATAAAAAAATAATCTATCTTGGGACAAACAACAAAGAATCACAATTAAAGAAGTAAAAAAAAAACTTACTGCTTAACACTAAACAAAAAAACTGAAAGAATATTTTAATTAAAAGGGGGAAATATTTACATGCCACACTTCTCAATCATAAATTTAAAAAAAAACATATTCAATGGAACTTTAACCATGGAAACGAATGTTTTGATAAGCTTTGACATCTCTTGCCACGTGAATGATTTTTTAGCGTCTTTTATCGATCTTCAAGCGTACAATGTTGTTAGGATGTTTCAAATAAAAAAAAGCGAAAAAAAAATCTGTCTTTTAATATTTATAATCGATTTAATTTTTTCATTCAAATTAAATACATCTTCCGAGTTGTTTTTTATCTAAATTTGATGAACTGCTAAATACTTTGATCTAAAAAAATGGTAATTTTTTTTTAAAACTGATAAAAACCATACTTTTAAAATCTTTCAAAATTGCTTTATTTCCTACTGATTTGACCGATAAAAGTAAATATATGTTTTTTTTGTTTGTTTTAGTATAGTTTAAATATGATTCATTATAAATTGATTTAAGAAAATTTGGCTTGAATATTTAAGTTAGTTTTGATTTATTCACCATGACAAGTCAAAAAAAATTTGTAAAACTCATATTTGGAAAACTTTAAAAGACAGATTTCCCTGATTATTATTATTTATGTTGAGCATTTTTGCTTTTTTTTCATATTGTAATTTGGATCAATAAAAATAAACAAATAAAATAATTGAACATAAAACAATTTTTGTGTAAGTTTAATTTCTAATAATATTGATATATCAGGTATTTAATCAATATAAACAAAAATCATTCATTAAAACTGAGGATTAAGAATGTATCCTGTATTAAATAGTTTATGGAATTTGGTTACGTAATGATGAAAAATAAAATTACTGAATTTAAAATTTATTTATTCCATTTAAATTTTTTTAGAGAAAACTGGATGAAAGACTTGATTTAAATAAATTAAAAGAATATAATTAAGTCATTCATAGATTAATTAAATAAATCTTTGTCAAATTTTAAACATCATTAATTCAAATATTAAAAATAAATTTAAGCGGTATAAATTTATATATTATATCTAAAAAATCAATATTTTTAAATATTTTCTTTGTATTTTTTTCGCGGAAAAAACGTATACTCAAGCCCTGTTGATCTCAATATTATTATTATTATTACTATTATTTGACTAAAAAAATCATAACCAAAATTTTAAAGGAAATCTGTTCTCATGAAATATTATTTCTGCAATATGTACTTAATCATCAAACAAAATATTGAAGTTATCAATATTTTGTAAACTGCAACAGAAGTATGAAAAATTAAATGATAAGTTTAAAAAGACCATGAATTTAACGAAAAACTACAAATTTCTAATGTATTTCAAGTCCAATAAAAAGTAAGGGAGTTGTTCATAAAAAAATATTTTTAGATGGACTGAGTGAATATAGTTCACTAGGAAAGTAAATGAGAGGGGTTGGCAACAGACCTCTTTAATTTGAATCATGGTCAAGTGATGAGGACAACATCTCACTCTCAAAATTTTCACACAGCGCAAATGTCAAGAATTTGAGCTTAGATTTAGCGTACTTTTGTCTCTCTACATGGCGTGTTTTTAGTAGAACCAGTACACGAAACCACAAATCAGCCTATGCATTTCAAGCCTCGAATTCGCAACTCTGAACACTTGGCTATTTTGCACATGCATCTGTTTTAAAAGAAAAACATTGTAGATTTGTGTTTATACGTTTTTTTTAAAAAAATCTACAATAATATAGAAAGATTTAAATAATAAACAAGTTATTCAAATATAGTCAAATAATTATCATTTTACAATGGATTTCAAATGGGTTTAAAAAATGGTGAACCGCCGTTTTAGAAAGAGGGAATAATTCATTTTGTAAATAAAACTAATTTAATTGACAATATGCTGCACAAAATACCGAAAAACCTTAAAACATTTTTCTTATTGACGAAATAATTATGTACAAATAAGTTTATTAAGTAGTTAACATTAATTTTATTGGAGAATCAAATTATTAATTTTGTTTTAATATTTTCTGTTTCATTCCAACCAAAGGCATGTTGTTCATTTTTGTTTTCCTTGCAGCGTTTTGTATTTGACAATTCAAATGTATATGCATTTGGATTTGGTGCAGATTTCAATTTTTCCTAAGTACTATAAAAAATCAAGACATACATTTTACGTATCTAAAATTCCATGAAAAAGGATTATTAATAGAGAGAAGGTTTCTTACTTATATGACTTAAAATTATTTTTATTTTTAAATAAATAGTTTTCCTTTAAAAAAAACTTTATATTTCAAAGGGTTAGTAAAAAAATTGTTAAATGTAAAATAATGGCATTATAAAACAAGATATGGCAAATGATAGCATTACTGTTTAACAATAAAAATATTTCTAAGAGTATAACAAACTGAGAAATACTCTTCAGTTCTAAATAAACAGTACACTAATCATTCATACGAAAGTAATATTTTATTTTAGGAATAATGGGCTAAGAAAGACATAAAAAAGTTTTCTATATTATAATGTAAATTATATTGAAATTCATCGTTTTTAATTAAAATTGTTTTAAAGGGAAAAAAAGTACAAAAAATATAAATGTGTTGAGAAGGATAAAATAAATAGAAAAAAATAAATGCTATTTGATTTTGCACATTTTTAATTTTGCCCGTTGGTGTGGTAGTTAGGAGAGGGGCTGCCAGCTCAGGTGTCGTCCACGTCACTTAACCATGGTTCAAAATTAAGTGGTCCGTCGCCAGAAGCCCTCGTGTGTTGCTGAACAGTGTGATGTTAATATTCACTCACTCACTAAATAATAATTTTGCAACATATCTATAAGCATAGAGACAAAACTTTCCATTATTAAAAGATTAGAGATAAATACAGTAAAGAGGGAGTGCATTTTAGTATATCAAAGTAATGTGAAAATAAGTTGGAGTTGTGATCTTCTATACCATTTAATCATATCATTTTGAGTGAATGTACTCTCTGTCTGTCTCTTTTACTTTTTTAAGCGAGTCGATATTTCTTGTACAGTGTTTTTGCAAATATGTAACAAAGAAAAATTGAAAGGAATTGAATTTTCGGTTTTTCCTTCTTTGGTCTCTTCGGTAAGTAAAGGGAGGGAAAATGACAGCATATAACAGATAGAAACTGCAGCAGAAATTATTTAAACTGAGGCCACACGTACGAGATATTGCTATTTATTATACGAGGGTCACTCTGAAATTTTTGAGATACTCTTAGGTTCTTAAAGTTATACTTACAAAATTATAGGAGTGTTCAAAGTAGTCTCCTCCAGCATCAATGCACTCTTGTATATGAATTTTCTACAGATTAAATGCCTTAACCCTCCAACTGGACGGAACGGATTTTTCCGCTCTACTAGAGAGGCTTTGAAAATGGACTGCACGGATTTTTCTGCCTTCAAGTAACGTTTTCAAAAGCGGATTAGCCGCACTTTTCTGAAATCCTTCCCCCCTTTTCAGGTTTAACATCTTGAAAGATAATGAGGGAAGGAGGAAGCAACACAACAGGAGTTTTATGGCTCCCCCAATCGTAAAAAATCGGGGAGAAATTTCTTTACAACCCAAGAAGTGTTTCTTTGCAACTTGTATTTTAAAAGTTTCCAAAAGTCCCAACGCATAAGTAAAATATGTTACAATTCCCTTTTGGTTTCATATTAATTTCAAACTGTAACAAGTTGGGGCGTGTCAGGGCAATCTGCTATTTTATATAGTTAGATGAATTATCTTTTTTAAGTATATTCTCTTTCGCTTCATTTTCTTATTCAAAGCTTTCAGTTTTTGAAACATGATTATTTTATTATAAGATACCGAAAAAATTAATAAAACATCAAACTCTTTTTAAAATTTGGAACCTTTTCAATTTTCCAACCACTAAAAATGAATAAATTTAAACTTCATCAAATCATTTGAAACATTTTCTTACACTTTGATAAAAATAACGAAAAAAAAAACTAATTAAGATTTATTACTTTTTTTTTTAGATTTCAAAGCCTAAGTGTTCAGGAAGTTTAAGTACAGTGCCTGGTTATATATTGTTAAAATACATCGAATTATATTTGAATTTTAAGTGCTTGAAATTCAGTTTATATCAAAGACAACATGAATGAAGATTTTCACACATTTTTTTATAACTTGAATGTTTGAATAAATGGTAATCAAAAATATACGGAAACATTTACAGTAGACATTTATGCATATAAATAAACATAAAAATCAATTTTAAATTCGAGCTATTGAAAAACATTCGAATTATATATTGTTCAAAAATATCTATTTATACAAAATACCTCTCAACATTTATCTTTTTAAAGGCTAACTGAATAAGTAATTAAAATCTGGATATGTTTTGAAATCTCGACCTTATAAAGCTAGAAATTTTATGTTAGAAATTCCATTTGAAATTTCGAAAAAAAATGCATCGCGCAGTTAAAAATTATTTACCATAAGTTTTAGCAATTGTTTGAGTATAATAAAAATTTGAAATTTTTATTATATAGATTCTTTGGTATCTTTTAATATATTTCGGCCGCGGTAGCCGAGTGGTATAGGTATCGGAACGTGGCTTGCTTTGTCACGAGTTCGAGCCCAGTACCACTAAAGACCCGCCGTGTAGGGCAGCGATGCACGTTAAATCTGTCGAGCTGAAACGTCCTCCCGTTGGTGTGGTGGGGTAGTTAGGAGAGGGGGTGCCAGCTCAGGTGTCGTCCAGGTCGTCACTTGACATGGTTCAAAATTACGTGGTCCGTCGCCAAAAGCCCTCGTGTAGCTGAACAGTGCGACGTTAATATTCAATCATTCTATTAATATATTTCGAAGATTTCATACAATTCGGTTGAAAACCGCATGCTAAGAGCAAAAAATATACTAAAAAAATTAATGAATATACAATTAAAAATAAATTCTTACATAGAGAAGCAAAACTGAGAAGCTAAAGCGTAGGAATAAAAAAATTTTGAGTATATCTGAAGTAGTTTTCGAAATATTTATTTTAAAGATTAGAAAATTTGTGTGCGTTATGTTATACTTGATATCAATTAAATGGTTAAAATAATGTGTGTGTGTGTTAATATTAGTCATGTAATCGTTTGATGACACATTCATATACTAATAAAAATTATCATGGTCATTGATACGAATGTCAAGAATTTTATGTAATTTTAAATTCAGACATTAAGATATTGATGTAGAAAATATAAAGCGACCATCTAAAATACATGAAAAATGCAGTCTGCTATAAAATGATCTTGACAAACAAAATCCGGCATTTTCACTTACTATGGCAGAGCCGCTATAGTCAGGGACAGAGAGAGAACCGCGGTTTTGATGGATGCCGCTCTAGCTTTTAAAGCTCCCAGGAAAAATTATATATATATATAAATTACAAATGCAAAAATAAATCTTGTAATTTTCCATACATTTTTATAACAACGAATTGTGGAATTGGCTTCCAATATATTGTTGTGTTTGACAATATCTAAGGTAACCAACCCTACTTTAGATAGATTTGTACTACTTTTTCGTAAGCGTATTCCTTTTAAAATAAATTCGTACAGCCGAAATACACCTTTTGTACCCTTAAAAATTTATGTTAACTATAACGGTTAATTTTAATTTATGCAACTTGTGAAATGTTCATAATTAACCATTTCCGTCTAAACAGTTTACATGAAAAAAAAGTTTGGACTCCCTCATTCATTAGGGATTTATATAAGATTCTAACATTAAATTTTATTTTTCACCGAATAGGATTGAGTGGAAGTGTATAGTGCTTCCACACCACAGGTCTGGGGTTCTATTAACGGGCTGCGCAAGGTCGACTCTGCCTTTCATCCCCGCTACATTGGGTCGATAAATGAGTACCAAGCTTGCTTCGGGTCTTAAACACTGAAGGTCTCTCTTCAGACAGACCACCAAATCGGGACATCTGTTCATGCACCTCAGCGTCCAATGGTCACGTGTATTATGATGGGCATAGTAGTTACTCATGGGCCTCATGGATTGTTGTGCTTCTGAGTTTGAGGATTACCTCACTTTGGGGATACCCCTTAGATAAACATGTATTTCCACTCATTTGCAATTAAACATTTTTCTTTCAATTACGTTTATTTCACAAGTTTGATTTTTCAAATGTATTTGCTTAATAACATGTATATTTGTGTATTCTATTAAAAATTTGATCAGTCCAAAATTACATGTTTTTAGCTCCTCTAAAAGCTTTTAGGATTTTACAACTGATCTTACAATCCATATACGTTTTATAGTAGTATATTTAAAAATGATAAGGACATTTTTACGACTGTGTGAGCTGTTATGCCTCGTTTATAAATACAAAAAATTGCATTCAGCTACAGTTTTTAAAATGTACAGAAATAAGTGGAGCAACAGGATACTTACATATCATGAATATTTTTGACTGCAGTAAGATATATTTATATTTCACTTTCTTTACAATTTGATTAGAATTTGTAAGCCCTTTTGCGAATAGTTTGATATTGAGTATAAACCCATAGGCTGTTTAATATTGTAAAGTGTTTTACTTTGATACCAGCACACATTAAAATAAGGCTCATTTGGAGTTATATGATCACCTTCAGTGATATTTAAATTTTAAAAAATAGTCTACACGTACGAAAACATTCTTTCACAACCGCACACCACATCTCTCATACTATATCTTCCCTACAGCAGGAAATATTTGTGTATACTGAAAAATTTAATACAGGATACATTTCCAAGTGTTAAATTTGTTTTTAAAATTTGGTATGAATACATTGTGGAACTGTCGGTTAACTTCACTGTACAAAATTGTTTTAAGTGTACTGTTTTTTGAAAGACAAAATTAATTAGGGAGAACTTTTCTCACAATAGAATTTGTAATGACTGAATTTTGTGAAAATGTAGTTATCGATGTGTGACATTTTTCCTTGTAATAAAAGAAACAGAAAGATAAGAAATTTAACTTGAGTAGAAAATGGTTAGAAGTACTGTCATGCGCATTTGAAGAAGTATATCCCCCATTAAAATTAAAAATTATTGACTGAATGTGTGTTATGTCCATCACAAATGCCGATGTAGAAAAGGAATTTTTATTTAATACAAGAAGTTCGAAAAAGAGAACACTAGGAAGGAAAATTTAAATTTCTTCCGAAAATAATCAGTTAACATAAAAATATCTTTATATGATTTTAATTAAAATAAATTAAAAGTATTGAAATCTTTTTTTATGCTATTTTAAATTAAAAATATAACTGAATAGAGAAAGATCGGTTTTATTTCATAAATATAATCATTGAATGTAATATTTATTGTGTTATTGTTTAAAAATAAGATAGGGCCTTTGCTCTTTTACCTCATTACTTTTTTAAAAAACAGGAAAGTGAGCGCGTTTTTCTTACTCTCATATTCAAAAATGAATACATGATGCTTTTTTCTGGTTCAAATCGCCAAAATATATAATACATATATATATATATATATATATATATATATATATATATATATATATATATATATATATATATATTAATTTTTAAAAAATGACAGAAAAATAAATTTTCTTTGAAGAAAATATAATTATTTTTCAACTTCTAACATACTATTTATTTCATTTTTTCCTCTTTTTTTTTTTTTTACCTTTCATTTCGTTTTTAATTTTACTGTAACTGAACATATAGGAGAAAGAAACACCGTTTGTTTCAAAGAGGATTGATCAAGAGAGGATATCTACGCTTTCAAAGAAGATTGCCCAAGGCAACTTAACAGCTAGCTGTAAACGATTGATGTCTTGGTTCTTACTTTTCAAAAGGGACCGAACTGGGTCGTAAAGTTTTTTCCCGTTCGACCACCCAAGTTCTAAAAGGGGGAAAGGAAAAATTCTTTTGCAATTTTGAAGGGAATCGCAAAATAAGAGTTAAACGCTTTCGGAATAACTTTTCAGGAGGGAAGGTGTCAGTTAGAGGGTTAAACCATTCATTTCTTGGAATTCATGAAAAACACATTTATAACCACATCAATGTTTTCTTCTGATTGAAAACGACATTCACGTAAGTTCTTTTTTAGATTAATAACTAACCAAAAGTCACACATAGCTAGATCCGGAGAATAAGGTGTATGCTCTATTTTTTTAATTTGTTTTTGCTTAAGAAACTCAGCTGTTAATTCGGCTGTATGGGGAGATGCATTGTCATGGTGAAGCATTAGTTCCCTAACATTAACTTCTTGGAGAATTTCTGGAAGACATTTTTTGTGGTATACCATTTTGCTGTTACTATCTTCTGTCTTTCCAACTTGATGGCTTTTGATCAATCCCGTACTTCTGAAGAAAACGGCATACATTACTTTTTTCACTGCTCGTTGGCTCTTCACCATTGTAGGCATGGGATCATCTTCAAAGACCCATACTTTGCTTTCTTGACGTGTTGGAACGTCATAAAACTACACGTGCATTTCATCATCCATTACGATTTTAGAAATGACGAGGTGGCCACCATCTTTTAGCAATTTAAGGGGATTTTCTTACTGATTCTGACACGTTCCTCTATTTGCTGCTTGGTTAGATTATGGGGAACCCTAAGACAAACTATTTTCATGCGTAATTCTTCATGAATAATTTTGTATATGGCTGTGGACCCAAAGTTAGGTTCCTTCTGTATCATTTGGTTGGTGCAGAGATTATCATCCCACTTAACATTTTTCGTATGACAAACATATTATCCGGGATTACTGCCGACCGTGGCCTTCCTGTGTGTTCTTCATCCTGAAGGGGTTTGGAAAGCTAAAATCTTATTTTTTGACAATTTGAAATTTTTACTTTTTCAAGTTGTATAGAGATTTTAACATTTCTTTAAACACCTTACTTTAACCTCTAGGTAATTGGAAGTCATTAAAACATATTTTTAAATCATCGTTGAAACTGCCCCCCCCCCCCTCATTTGAATGACGAAAACTGTAAGCAAAGTACTTCGTTTTTGCTTAAAAGTTGAATGTCTAGTATAAACCAATACACGTATCTTTTATCGTAAATTGGGCCTTTTATTTTTAATTTCCTAACCGATTAGAAATCTCACTGTATATATTAAAATCAATTTATGTTAAAATGTAAATTTCGATGTGCGATGTACCTTTTCTGAGAAACTACTGTTCACAGGTATGTAAATTTTTTATGATATATTTATAATAATGTCTAATATATACTGAAAGGGGAGCTTTTTGTAAAAACTCAAACATTTTTTAACAAATTTTTTATGTGAAAAATAGATCAAATTTCGCAATGTTTGATAAAATATTTCATAAATTATTAAAAAGTTCGAAATTATAGCCAAAAACTCATTTCAGTATAATGAGAAAGGCGTACTTTAATTGTATGAAAATTTTCAAGAATGTACATATAACAGAGAGATATTTAGAGAAAAGGTACATCGAAAACAGCCAATGTAACATTATCAGTAGTATAGAGAAAGAGCGAGGTGTGTGTGTGTGTGTGTGTTTCCAACTCTTCTGAAGAGAATTGTGAACACTGCAAAATTCTTTAAATCATTTGAATACAGTAGCACGACCAAATGTCATCACCAAATGCTAATTGCAACCGTTGAACGCATCCCTCTTGATTTAATCCAGCTTTAAAATCATAGAAAATCATAGCACGATAATATTCTAGCGTCAACTCCATTTTATCTTCTGTCAAAATTTATTTTACGCTAAACAACTTAGAGTAAGTCAGTAAAAAGTCGTCTTCGGTGTTAAAATACTTTGTATATATATTTTTTCATACTAAGCCGTTAATTTTATTTTATAACTTCCTGTGTGCGCGTACCTCAAAAATTTCAGAGTTACCCTCGTATCGTTCCTGGTGATGGTTGTAAATGCGATGTTTAAAGTTATTGAAAATTTCTTATATAGAGAGAGTAGTTCAAATTTGCATTTCTTAGTGCAATCTCCCATTATTGTATATAGCTACACTGTTGTTGCTGCCGTGTTGTTGTTGCTACACTAATATTTCTTTTATGTCATGACTTGCCTTTTTCATTCTTATCAGAGTTAAGATATCCAACTAGGCTGAAAAAGGGCTTTTTAGGTGTTAGATGTTTGGTGTTGTTTGGTCCATTTGGAAAAAAAGAAAAATAATTATTGAGGAAGAAAGACTAATACATAAAAATAGAGAGTTTTTTAAGTTGTTTTTTTATAACATTTATACTTTATTTAATTTACAAGAATATGTTTGAATGCGATTTTTGAAAAATGAAATTTATGCACGAAAAACGGGTTATCTCCAAAACATTCCAAAACATCCAATTAAATTTATAACATATATGTTATGAGCCCTTCAGAGTGTAACAAACAGCAGGTTTTAAGACAGTTACATTTAATTACATTTTACAGCTATTTTTAGCTTACAATATAATGTAATTTTGAAGAAAAGTCTCTAACGTAAAAATTTAAATGCTTATAAAATATTTATTCCTTAAAATATTTTTATCTTGCAGTTTGTGACACTTCAGATTGATCAAGAAATATATGATTGAAATTAAAATTGCACTATGTGCAATTTATTTGTATTTATGGCGTTTTTCTTAACCTTGAAAATTAATGTTAAAATTTCATAAAAATATTTTTTTTTCCAATTCGAAGGTTAATACGTGTATTTTATTTAATAATGATGACTATTACAGCCTATTTATGCTCTTTAAAACAATAAAAATCTTCCAAAAATCATTTTTAAAAATTGGTCTCCAAACCTAGTCGCTTTCCATAAAAACACATTTTTAATTAAATTCCTGTGAAATTAAGATCTCAATTTAATGTATCGCATTTCATTGCGAAGTAGAACATTTTCATGAAAAAGCCCTCTTCAGAATTATTAACAACCACCAGACTAATGTTCAGGTATTGCAAATGATTAAAAATCCCAAATTGACATTCCAACTTATTCTCAACATCATTCTTGACTCATACTCAACGCGTTTTGTTGAAAGTAGATTTTTTTGCATTAAATTATCATGTACTATTAGAATAAATATTTTTTAAAACAGAAATTTACTACTTTAGATGAAATTTACTTGCAATAGGGGGGCGTGCGTAATATCACACTATGAAGGGCATGGTGACCGTGCAGAGAAAGAGAGAGCTATATATTAAAACTATACACTATAAAGCAGCATTAGGGATATTGGCAGAGGATAATTCACAATTATTTTCATTATTCTTAACATTTTTTGCAATATTTTAAAAGTAAAACGAAGTAATCAATTTAATTTTAAAATAAATTAAAGATTCTCTCTTTTAATTCCTCAAGTGGTTAATTTTTTGCCCAAAATCTTCAAAAAAAACACATTTCTTATTGAATATAATTAAGCACAATACTTATCAGAATGCGACAAAAAAAGAACGTTGTCTTAATATTCAATTTTAGAGTTTTCGCACTCTTTTTTTATTTTGTAATTGTGGAACACATTTGTCTTTAAATGTTTGCTTTTATAAGTACACCCCTCATGCTATGAAGAGAACGTTTCATACATCTTAAAAGAATTTCTCTCATACTTACAGAAAGACAACTCAATGTTAGTACTTTTTTTTCAAATAGTTGAGAATTTTGTGTGTGAAAAGGTTGCGAATTCAAACAATCTGAAGCATGCTGTAATATTAAGTCTTACGTGCAATCGGAACAGAGATAACATCAATTTTTTTTAGTATCTTACCATTTTCATTTCTTTTCATGCAACAAATTGTACATTGCCTTGCCGATCCCTGTTTTTTATCGAATATTTTAAAGAGTCTAAATTCTTGCCTTCAATGAAAAATTCCAGGCTTCACCACAAAGAAAATTACGTTAGAGTTCCATGGACAACCTACATATTTCGAAAACACTAGCACTAATAGTTTCCCTTTAAGATCTAAAAATATATGCAAATCAACGATAAAAGAAAATATCCGTGCCCATGCAGCACATGTTCAAACCAGTAGCCAGCTTTCTGCAGCCCGTACTGTGTACGGGCAAACCAGTTACATTGTTAAAAGAAGTAAGGATTTGAAAAATAACTATTGTAGTAAAAATAAAATAGATGGCTTACAACTCAACGTTTAAAGGCGGAATACGAGAATTTGATTAAAATTCAAACATTATTGTTATTCTCTTCATAAATATGAAAATTAATATCACTGTAAATAATTTAAAGTAAGCTGAACGTAAAAATTAAATTTCCTGTATAAATTACTTCAATAAGAAATGCTAAATGATAGTTAGGTGACTTAAAATAAACTTAAACTAGTGTAGACAGCATTGTATGAGCAAACGTCTTTTTATTAGGTGTTAAATTGGACGTTTTGTAGACAGTGATATAAATTTCATTTGAATATGTTCAATAATTCCGTGGAAATTGTTAAGAATTTAAGTAATATTATGAGGGACGTAATAGATTAAGTCTTATTATACAAAGGACAAACCAAGCATGTTGTCCTAATTTTCTATTTTTTTTGAAAAATGTTTCAGAATTTTTAAGAAAATCCTATGATTTGACAATAGAATAAAATTTATGTCGTTTAAAGTTTAATTAATTTCTTTTCAAAAGTATTTACCATTACTATTGAAATGAAAGTTTTGCAAGTGGTTAGTGTTTTTTTTTTCGCCCATCCATGCAACATTTCGAGCTTAATCAAATATACGAGAGCTGTTCAGAAAGTATCGAGACTGAATTTATTATGCAAAAACATAAACAGGTTTTAAACACATAAACAGGTTTTGGGTCAATCTCCTTCGAAATATGCTCCATTGGCAGTAACACACTTGGCCCAACGATGTTTCAAGTCATCGAAACATTTCTGGAACTCAGGCTTTGAGATGGCCTAAAGCTGCTGTGTCGAATTCTGTTTTATGGTTTCAATGTCCTGAAACCGGTGTCCTTTTAAGGTGTTCTTGATCTTGGGATAGAGGAAAAAATCAGGAGGTGACATATCCGGCGAGTAGAGAGGATGTGCTACTTGGATTGTTCCGTGTTTTGCCAGGAACGGCTGCACAAGATTGGTGATGTGCGCTGGAGCTCCGGCATGATGAAGCATCCAGCGAGAGGACGGCCACAACACCGGTCGTGTTCTGTGAACAGCCTCTCTTAATCTCCTCATGACGTCCAAATAGAATTCCTTGTTCACTGTCTGGCCCTGAGGAGTTCTCTTGATGAACAATTCCAACTGCATCGAAAAACACAATCAACATGACTTTGATCTTTGATCGCACCTGTCGTGTTTTCTTTGACCGAGGAGAACCGGGGTTTTCCAGTGTGACGACTGCTGCTTTGTTGTTGGGATCATATCCGTAAACTCGCGACTCATCCCCAGTGATGATGAGCTTCATAAACTCAGATCGTCGCTTTCACTTTGAAACAAATCCGATGATGTTACCAGTCGTTAGGTTGCTGATCCTCAGTGAGGAGACGTGGCACAAACTTTGCAGACATTCGGCGCATGTTCAGGTCCTTTCTCAAAATTTCATCACATGATCCTAAATCTGCGGAAATGTGACACTCCTGGGCATTTCTCGGACTGTTAAACAACGATCAGAGTGCAACACAGCCTTCACTTGTGCAATCTTGTCCCATTGCGGGAGGGGACGCGGGCGTCCCGAACATCCGGGATCACTGTTTACTGATTGACCACCCTCCTTGAATCGCCGGAGCCACTCGAAAACCCGAGCATGACTCATCGCCTCCTCTCAAATGCTGTTTTCATCATGTCGTAGGTTTCGGTGCCCTTTTATCGAGCTTAAAGCAAAACTTGATACAGATTCCCTGATCCGTGTTTTCACACATTTTCTTTTTTCGACGAACGCACCGAAACACCCTACGTGAAAGAAGTCAGTGTGAGACTGAACGGCGCACTGTACAGACCTACCGGTTTTTTGTGAGACAATGTGAAATATGCGCGCGCATGATGCGCACAGTCCCTCCGCTAGGGGTTTTCTGGAATAAATAGAATAAATTCAGTCTCGATACTTTCTGAAAACCACCTCGTATATCTTGTTTATTTAATCAGTATTTGATTAATTTCTCAAAACAGGGCATAACGCTTTATTAGAAAAGATTTATCCCACATTTTACCACTGATAAAGACAAAATTGATAAAAGATCGCTCAAGATGAGATATTTCAACAATCTAAAAAACTGCGTGCAAATTACAATGCAATAAAATCATTAATGCTTTTATAAAGGGAGAATTGTCAATGTTTCTTCCAGTTAATCAATGTGAATATGCTTTTCTAGCCGTAATGCTTCAATATTAACATAGAAAAGAAGTGGAAAGATATTAATCTTCTACCCTTCTATGTAAAAGGTATTATCACATCTAAATTATCCACACAGAGAAAAATATTTCCTTTGACATTATATATTTTCAAAAAAATTTTAATTATAACCTAATATCCTACGATTTTATAAAAATGTTTGACACAAGATTTTAGAATAGGAAATAGAGTTTCCTTAATTCACCATGTCTTTGCACGCATATCACTTTTGACTCCTTCAAAGAAAATAATTAATTTTTTATTCAATGTAAAATTTATACTTTTAATATATAGCATTGATTAATTACCAATTTTTTAATGTGCTTGTCAGCTGAGAAAAACTATTTTAACGTATTATACATAAGACAAAAAAATCACTTTTCGAAATTGACAAAAAATCTTGAAAAGATTCTTTTGTAAAATTAACGTATTATTTTACAAAAATGGTATGATGGTGTTTTATGGATCATAATGTATTTTTTAAAGTAGTATATAGCCCTGAGTTTTGAATCTCGAAGATTCTGTGTTCAACGAAATGGTGACTTCAAATTCACAGATTAATAAACGATGTGATTCGATAAGCAAAACATAGCACTCTGTGTAAGCATACACAAAAAAAGTGTTTGTACATATAAAAGAAAATGTACCACCGTCACCAATTAAACGTAAAAAGTAGTTACTAAGAAGGATAAGCTCTCTACATATAATGAAGCATACAAACTACAC
>BMAU01008080.1:0-24709 GCA_019973935.1 Trichonephila clavipes | reverse complement strand
CAGTAATACAGTGCTTCTCAAACTTTCAATACTGGCGCCCCCTTTTCGATCACAATTTTTATCGTGCCTCCTTATACATTAATAATGCACTGAATGCAATATTAATGAACTTTGATGCTAAAGCTACAAAAGGCGATCTTAATTATAAACCATACAAATTAGTAACATAAGTTTTAAATTTTGTACAATGCTTTTAAGTAATAAATATAATAAATAAAATAATAGGATAATTATTATGTGTGTTATTTTTCTTTTCTCTAATTTTTAAATTGGACTTATTGCAAAATACGGTGGCTGCTTAGAAGACAAAATATAGACATCTGCTAAATATAGAAAAAGAACTCAGAGGGTCAATTTCTAATCATAAAAGCATTCCTTATAAAAACTTTGCTTTGCAAGACAAGCCCATGGAGGTCGTTAATACTTATTAAATTTGTTCTTAATTTAGTATTAATTAATTAGTTATAAACTACTATGGAGCACTGATACATTAAAAGTACACCGGCTGAAGTACCCGCTTGCACGAGCTCATTTATAAGAAAATAAAACATTATTGAAATAATCGCTGAATTTTGTAAGGAGAGTAAAGCCAAGTGTGTGACAATGTTTACAAAAATGTAAAATGATTTTTTAAATGATTGCTCAAACTATAATTAGTTTAAAGCGAACTATAATTTTAAGCCTTACAGAATTATCATTTAGAATTGATGTTGAATAATGAACAATAATATAAAATTCAGATGAAGAATAATTGTATTATTTTTAATATTTAAAGCGAAAAGACTTCAACATGTTTTAACCCTGGAGCAGGCGCGCACTCGATACTAATGGTCCAGCGGGGTTATTGAGTCACCCCAATCCTTTTTTTATAATTGTTTTTATAGTACACCAGTGTTTCTCAAACTTTCAATACTGGCGACCCAATTTTCAATCATAATTTCTGCACTGAAAACAAAAGCACTTCGTATACTATTACCATTTTGAAAATCCTACCTATGTTAAAAAGGATTTTCTGCGGTGGCTGCTTTGAAGACAAAATATAGATCTCAGCTAAATAGAGAAAAATAACTCAGTGTCAATATGTCTGATAGTAAACCTTTCTTTGAAAAACTTTGCTCTAGAGACAAGCCCATGGAAGTCACTGAAAATTATTAAACTTAAGTTAATTTAGTATTAAGAAATTATTTATAAAAATACCTTCAGTACTGATACATTAAACGTATACTGGCTGAAACACCGACTCTTCGCACGAGTTAATTTTTAAAAAAAAAAATAAAACATTATTCTTGATATAATAGCTGAACTGTAAGGAGAGTAAAAACTGTGTGCACGACATTGTATACAAAAATGTAAAATTATTTTTTTTTAGATAAATGCTATAATTGTAAATAACTGTTTAAAGAACTGTAATTTTAAACCTCACACAATTAGCATTTAGAATTAATGTTAAGTATGAAAAAGAATATAAAATTCACGATGAAGAATAATTGTGTTACTTTTTTAATATTTAAAGCGAGAGAAACTTCAAAATGTTTTTAACCAGCGGGCGCGCACTCATACTAACGCTGATGGTAGTGCGGGGGAACTCAATCACCCAATCATTTATTTATAATTATTTTTACTCTACACGATACAATTATAATTCAGTGAATAATTTAATTAAAAAAGTATACTTACCACTTTCAAGGAATGTTCAATGTATCTTTCTCTTGATGATTTGAGAAAAAAAGTCCAATAAGCTGAACTAAAATGATTGACGGAAGTGAAAGACCTTGTAAGGAGGAGCAACTCGCTTTTCACTAATATACGAAATGTTACTTGCTGGCAAAGCTGTCATATTTTTGTTCAAGTAATTGTAGTTTTAATGAGCATTCATGATCGGAGAGATTTGGAGCGGCGGAGGTGGTGTATTAACGTCGCACTGTTCAGCTACGAGGGCTTTTTAGAGAGACGGACCTCGTAATTTTGAACCATGGTTGGCGAGGGACATGCCCGAGCTGTCCTCTTTTTAACTACCACACCATTCCAACAAGAGGACGTTTGAGCTTTCTTTACAGATTTAACGTGCACCTCTCCCTTTCTTGACGGATCTTTAGTGGTACTGGGCTCCGAACTCACGATGTGCACTCTTTGGTGATCAATAAATGGCAAGTTAGAGACTTTTTTCTTTCTTGTGTCTTTTTGACAAGTCGAACTGACACACTTGTGGTACACTTATGGCTTCATATTTCAGTTGATGCTTTTAGGAATCCATTGAAGATTTTCCTTTCGTTTCTATGTTCATCGTGTTTCTCAATCATTGGAAAATAATAGCCATCACTTTCAACTTCCTTCAATACAGATCACAGATTGCCCCACACCACCGCTGCCTGGTTATAAGTGTATTCAGAAAAAAATACGGATGCTCTAAGGATTATGACGTTTTCACTATGCTTTATATGTTTGAGATTACTCGTAAATAGGTACAGCCAAATAATCCTTCAAAAATCCAATCAATTCTTTTTCAAATATCGTAAAACTCTTCATTATTTACAATTTCACTATGCGAAAAACAAATACATAAAAGATGGGATGGAACTAATGTAGAAACCCTACCAGTAAGTTTGAAGGTCAATCAAACAAATGACCAAGTAAATGTACATGCCGCCTGGCTGAAGTGAATCATGTCTTCTTCCTCTTTCTACAACTAATATACAGTATTTCAATAATAATTACAGTGATGAAAATGTTTATCTTCTTAGAATTTTTCTCAGGTCTGAGTTTCGTTTTTCTTTTTAACAAGTAATATTTTATGTTAAAACAGAAGAACGCCAGATAATAAACATAAATTATATCAATGTTGTGGTGTATTTCTTTTATTATGGAAAAAGTATTTTGTTTCACTTCTTTCCGGTTATTTTTTTTAAAAAAATCATTAAATTTTCGATATGCTCGCGCCCCCCCCCCAGGGGGCGCGCCCCAAACTTTGAGAAACACTGCAGTAATAGAATCTAAGAGTATTCGCTTCCATATCTCATCCTGCAGATACGTTGATCAGTAAAGATAATTAAACACATGAGCAATATATTTTTTGTACAATTCGTAAAGTATTATTCATTATAATTTTAAAAATGCCTTATTTTATTAAAATGAGTTTTTGGTTTTTCTAAAGCATTTAAATTTTTAACTTGCCTCTATTTTTTAATAATTAGATTTGATTTACCGTATACATTTTCCCCTTCAAGGATATAAATTGAATGTTCTTCATATAGCTTATTTTTTCAAGAAGAGTATTCACAGTTCGTTTTTATTTACTTCTTATAGAATCAATTTATTTTTAACTGATGTTTTTAAAAATAAGTAATAAAAACAATAGTATTTATACTTCGGAAAGGACTTTTATAATTTCGCACATTACACAAAAAGTACAAAACACATTTTGAAAGTACAGTCTTTCCGTAACACAACCAAACTAAAATAAGATTAATTTTTACACAATCATTATAAATCTCGTTAAGATTTTTTTATTTGTCAACCAATCATTTATTATTTTAAAAACATAATTAGCTGAAAGTTATTTATGAGTAAATAACTCATTATACAAAGGAAAATTAAATTGATTCTGAATAATAGAAATTAGAAAACCAAATATTCCGCATTTTCATTCAAAATGGAAAAGTGATTCTCACTCAAAAAATATTTATAACATAAAAATATCTTTAAAAGTGGATTTAGACTAAGGTTTTAATTAAAATACTCGTTATTTTGACAAGGAGAGAAACAATAATTTTTTTTTTGTTCGAGGGAATTTTCAATTAAGAAAAATAGTTCTGATAAAATTTGACACTTTTTTTTGCATGAGCGATATAATTTTGGCATCGTTTATCGTTTTAAGTGCGTCCAAACACCAGATAACTTGGTTAATTTTAATAAAAGAAACAAGATATGCTCTTTTTGAAAACATTATCAACATTCATTTTTTCAAAGAAATTAAATACATCTGTTGAATATTAACACATGTTAAAGGGGATTGAACCTTAATTTATTTAAACTTTTTTATATAAACTGATAAACTACCTTATATAAATCAATGCTACAAAGCTGAGATTATTATAACTCATTCCTTTTCGATTTGTCTTTTTTTTAGAAAGGTAAATATTAGTTTCTTCATTTACAATTTTTTACCAAACTTATGAAATTTATTATTTTTATTTAAGTTTAATATATCAATTTCATTCGGCTTAAATCATTTTATTTGTTGTTGGATTAAAGTACTAGAAGTATTCCTACTATACATTAGAAGTAAAAGCTATTTTATCGATTGAAAAGTAAAACATTTAAGTATGTTAGTATCTTTTCTGAAAGGTGACGAAACATTAAAATAGAAGTTCTGCTAAAATAATTCTCTCAAATGAGACGGAAACAAAAACTCTTTAGTTTTAATTCTTCGTATTCGAAACTAGAAATTTTTCCGTGACTGAATTTAAGCAACAATGAAGAATTTTCGTAAAATAACTTGATTTAAAGGAGGTTTTTTGAAAATTTTTATTTATTTACTTACTTTTTTTCAACTTAGTCTTTAGCATATATTTAAAGTATGAATAATGGTTAAATAAAATTTCATTTAAATGGCTATATATATATATATATAAGCATTTTGGAATCTGTGCTTAATGATTCTTTTGGCCACTTTGTTTCAAATAAAAATTTGCTTCATAAATTAGAAATGTTTAATTCCTGTGTTTATGCATATAAGTTTGCAAGTCCAAACACTCTATGTTTGGGTGATGAAAAAATATTAGGAATGAATTACGAAAAATCAAAGAAATATTTAATTCCGTTAAATTTCATATCTCACAATAATTCAAATATTTCCCCTATGTGATATTAAATTATATCTTTTATCCTAAGATTAACATGTTTTTAGTATTTTTTTTTTTTCAATTTATAGCCTTACATATGAAAATGAGTAATTTAAAGCTTCACCGGATATTATAAATGTTTAGTGAATAGATAACGGGGCATCGTAAATATATTTTTTTACTTATTACAGGTACTAAATTTCTAAACCGAAATAAAATTGTTTACTTTAAAATAGAAAATTAAAAATATTTGATTAATTTTTTTTTTGCAATGAAACTTGAATATTAAAAAGTTTTGCTTTTAACCCTCCAACTGGACAGCACGGATTTTCCGCCCTACTAGAGAGGCTTCGAAAATGGACTGCACGGATATTTCTGCCTTCAAGAAACGTTTTCAAAAGCGGATTAGCCGCACTTTTCTGAAATCCTTTCCCCCTTTTAAGGTTTAACATCTTGAAAGATAATAAGGGACAGAGGAAGCAACACAGCAGGAGTTTTATGGCTCGCAGGGAACCCCGTGTTTTGACCCTGGGTCAATGTAAACAATCGGGGAGAAATTTCTTTACAACCCAAGAAGTGTTTCTTTGCTAGCTTGTATTTTAAAAGTTTCCAAAAGTCCCAACGCATAAGTAAAATATGTTACAATTCCCTTTTGGTTTCATATTAGTTTCAAACTGTAACAAGTTGGGGCGTGTCAGGGCAATCTGCTATTTTATATAGTTAGACAAATTATCTTTTTTTAAGTATATTCTTTCGCTTCATTTTTCTTATTCAAAGCTTTCAGTTTTTGAAACATGATTATTTTATTATAAGATACCGAAAAAATTAATAAAACATCAAACTCTTTAAAATTTGGAACCTTTTCAATTTTCCAACCACTAAAAATGAATAAATTTAAACTTCATCAAATCATTTGAAACATTTTCTTACACTTTGATAAAAATAATAACGAAAAAAAAACTAATTAAGATTTATTAGTTTTTTTTTTTACATTTTAAAGCCTAAGTGTTCAGGGAAGTTTAAGTACAGTGCCTGGTTATATATTGTTAAAATACACCGAATTATATTTGAATTTTAAGTGCGTGAACTTCAGTTTACATCAAAGACATAATGAATGAAGATTTTCACACATTTTTTTTATAACTTGAATGTTTGAATAAATGGTAATCAAAAATATACGGAAACATTTACAGTAGACATTTATGCATATAAATAAACATAAAAATCAATTTTAAATTCGAGCTATTGAAAAACATTCGAATTATATATTGTTCAAAAATATCTATTTATACAAAATACCTCAACATTTATCTTTTTTAAAGGCTAACTGAATAAGTAATTAAAATCTGGATATGTTTTGAAATCTCGACCTTATAAAGCTAGAAAATTTATGTTAGAAATTCCATTTGAAATTTCGAAAAAAATGCATCGCGCAGTTAAAAATTATTTACCATAAGTTTTAGCAATTGTTTGAGTATAATAAAAATTTCAAATTTTATTATATAGCTTCTTTGGTATCTTTTAATATATTTCGGCCGCGGTAGACGAGTGGTATAGGTATCGGAACGTGGCTTGCTTTGTCACGAGTTCGAGCCCAGTACCACTAAAGACCCGCCGTGTAGGGCAGCGATGCACGTTAAATCTGTTGAGAGCTGAAACGTCCTCCCGTTGGTGTGGTGGGGTAGTTAGGAGAGGGGGGTGCCAGCTCAGGTGTCGTCCACGTCGTCACTTGACATGGTTCAAAATTACGTGGTCCGTCGCCAAAAGCCCTCGTGTAGCTGAACAGTGCGACGTTAATATTCAATCATTCATTTAATATATTTCGAAGATTTCATACAATTCGGTTGAAAACCGCATGCTAAGAGCAAAAAATATACTAAAAAAATTGATGAATATACAATTACAACAAATTCTTACATAGAGAAGCAAAACTGAGAAGCTAAAGCGTAGGAATAAAAAATTTTGAGTATATCTGAAGTAGTTTTCGAAATATTTATTTTAAAGATTAGAAAATTTGTGTGCGTTATGTTATACTTGATATCAATTAAATGGTTAAAATAATGTACGTGTGTGTGTGTGTGTGTGTTAATATTAGTCATGTAATCGTTTGATGACACATTCATATACTAATAAAAATTATCATGGTCATTGATGCGAATGTCAAGAATTTTATGTAATTTTAAATTCAGACATTAAGATATTGATGTAGAAAATATAAAACGACCATCTAAAATACATGAAAAATGCAGTCTGCTATAACATGATCTTGACAAACAAAATCCGGCATTTTCACTTACTACGGCAGAGCCGGAATAGTCAGGGGCGATCTGGAAAAACAGAGAGATAACCGCGGTTTTGATGGATGCCGCTCTAGCTTTTAAAGCTCCCAGGAAAAATTATATATATATATAAATTACAAATGCAAAAATAAATCTTGTAATTTTCCATACATTTTTATAACAACGAATTGTGGAATTGGCTTCCAATATATTGTTGTGTTTGACAATATCTAAGGTAACCAACCCTACTTTAGATAGATTTGTACTACTTTTTCGTAACCGTATTCCTTTTAAAATTAATTCGTACAGACGAAATACACCTTTTGTACCCTTAAAAATTTATGTTAACTATAACGGTTACTTTTAATTTATGCAACTTGTGAAATGTTCATAATTAACCATTTCCATCTAAGCAGTTTACATGAAAAAAAAAAAGTTTGATCTCCCTCATTCCTTAGGGATTTATATAAGATTCTAACATTAAATTTTATTTTTCACCGAATAGGATTGAGTGGAAGTGTATAGTACTTCCACACCACAGGTCTGAGATTCTATTAACGGGCTGCGCAAGGTCGACTCAGCCTTTCATCCCCGCTACATTGGGTCGATAAATGAGTACCAAGCTTGCTGGTCTTAAACACTGAAGGTCTCTCTTCAGACAGACAACCAAATCGGGACATCTGTTCATGCACCTCAGCGTCCATTGGTCACGTGTATTATGATGGGCACAGTAGTTCCTGGCCCTCATGGATTGTTGTGCTTCTGAGTTTGAGTCTTAAGTTTGAGGATTACCTCACTTTGGGGATACCCCTTAGATAAACATGTATTTCCACTCATTTGCAATTAAACATTTTTCTTTCAATTACGTTTATTTCAGAAGGAAGTTTGATTTTTCAAATGTATTTGCTTAATAACATGTATATTTGTGTATTATATTAAAAATTTGATCAGTCCAAAATTAAATGATTTTAGCTCCTCTAAAAGCTTTTAGGATTTTACAACTGATCTTACAATCCATATACGTTTTATAGTAGTATATTTAAAAATGATAAGGACATTTTTACGACTGTGTGAGCTGTTATGCCTCGTTTATAAATATAAAAAATTGCATTCAGCTACAGTTTTTAAAATGTACAGAAATAAGTGGAGCAACAGGATACTTACATATTATGAATATTTTTGACTGCAGTGAGATATATTTATATTTAAGTTTCTTTACAATTTGAATAGAAGTTGTAAGCCATTTTGCGAATAGTTTGATATTGAGTATAAACCCATAGGCTGTTTAATATTGTAAAGTGTTTTACTTTGATACCAGCACACATTAAAATAAGGCTCATTTGCAGTTATATGATCAGCTTCAGTGATATTTAACTTTTCAAAAATAGTCTACACGTACGAAAACATTCTTTCACAACCGCACACCGCATCTCATACTATATCTTCCCTACAGCAGGAAATATTTGTGTATACTGAAAAATTTAATACAGGATACATTTCCAAGTGTTAAATTTGTTTTTAAAATTTGGTATGAATACATTGTGGAACTGTCGGTTAACTTCACTGTACAAATTGTTTTAAGTGTATTGTTTTGAAAGACAAAATTAATTAGGGAGAACTTTTCTCACTATAGAATTTGTAATGACTGAATTTTGTGAAAATGTAGTTATCGATGTGTGACATTTTTCCTTGTAATAAAAGAAACGGAAAGATAAGAAATTTAAGTTGAGTAGAAAATGGTTAGAAGTACTGTCATGCGCATTTGAAGAAGTATATCTCCCATTAAAATTAAAAATTATTGACTGAATGTGTGTTATGTCCATCACAAATGCCGATGTAGAAAAGGAATTTTTATTTAATACAAGAAGTTCGAAAAAAAGAACACTAGGAAGGAAATATTAAATTTTTTCCGAAAAATATTCAGTTAACATAAAAATATCTTTTATATGATTTTAATTAAAATAAATTAAAAGTATTGAAATCCTTTTTTATGCTATTTTAAATTAAAAATATAACTGAATAGAGAAAGATCGGTTTTATTTCATAAATATAATCATTGTATGTAATATTTATTGTGTTATTGTTTAAAAATGAGATAGGGCCTTTGCTCTTTTTACCTCATTACTTTTTTAAAAAACAGGAAAGTGAGCGCGTTTTCTTACTCTCATATTCAAAAATGAATACAGGATGCTTTTTCTGGTTCAAATCGCAATACCAAAAAATACATATATTTTTTTTAATTTTTAAAAAATGACAGAAAAATAAATTTTCTTTGAAGAAAATACACTCTGTCGCAAAAAAATATATGCACCCAGAAGAAATTGAGCTACATTCACGAAATTTGGTATGCATGTAGTGTATATGAAAATAAACAAATGATTAAAAATTCAGAACAAAATATCATTTTATTAAGCGGTTACAGCTTGCAAAAGGTTAAAAATCAGTAAGTAGTAAAGCCACCTCTGGCAGCTATACAAGCCGAAATTCGGCGTGGCATCGATTCAATTAGATCACTTATGACCCCCTGTGGAAGATCCTGCCATAGTCTTTGCATCTGCGCAGTTAATTCTCCTGTATCTCGGGACGGCTGCAGTTGCCTTCCCAGAGCGACCCAGACATGCTCTATTGGCGAAAGATCTGGTGACCTGGCAGGCCATGGTAGGACGTCATATCCTTGAAGACATTGTTGGGAGAGTCGCGCAGTATGTGGACGAGCATTATCCTGTTGATAAATGGCACCTGGGTGACTTGATAGCATGGGTAGCACAATCGCGTTAAAATATCGTCCACGTATCTGCGAGCTGTCAAAGTGCCTTGAAGGACCACTAAAGATGATCGTGTGTCCCAAGAAATTGCTCCCCACACTGTCACATCTTGAGAAATTGCTGTATGCCGCTCGACAATAAATGCCGGATCGGACCGCTGGCCGGTGCGCCTCCAGACACGTGTGCGGTGGTCATCAGCACTGAGACTGAATCGGGATTCATCACTGAAGATGACACGTCTCCAGTCTGTCACACTCCAAGTTGCCCGAGGTCGGCAAAAATCCAGTCGACACTGCCTATGATGTGGGGTCAGTGGTAAGCGTCTTAGCGGACGTCGGCTCCTCAAGCCAACTTCGGTCAGTCGTCTCCTTATGGTTTCTCTTGATGGCACTGGATGTCTGGAAGGAGGTAAGTGGCGTTGAATCGATGCTAGCGACGTTGTTGGTGCCGAAGTGGCCACTCTTCTGATTGCACGATTCTCGCGATCATTTGTGTTCCTGGGACGTCCTGACCCTCCGCGACGGTACACTCTACCTTCTGTGATCCACTGTTGCCAACACCGAGCAACTACCATATCGCTCCGACCGAGGTGGCGGCCGATACGTCTATTCGACCAACCTGCTTCTCTGAGGCCTATTATACGGCCCCTATCAAAGTTCGTCAGCTGCTCGTACTGCCACCGGTTACGTCTTAGAGGCATCCTAAGTCTCAATATCGTCTATCAAAGTCATCAGATTCGTTTGGATAGCCGTACGGCGCTCGTACTCATGCTTTTAAACTCTCCCAGTTGCGCAACTAATATGCGCATAGCACACTTAGCCTTGTCTCATTGGCTTCGAAATTTTAATCATTTGCATATCTCTTACCAGACTACATTCTTGCCGAGTTTCGTGATTGTAGCTTGATTTCTTCTGGGTGCATATATTTTTTGCGACAGAGTGTATATATATTTTTCAACTTCTAACATACCATTTATTTCATTTTTTCCTCTTTTTTTTTACCTTTCATTTCGTTTTTAATTTTACTGTGACTGAACATATAGGAGAATGAAACACCGTATCTTTCAAAGAGGATTGATCAAGAGAGGATATCTACGCTTTCAAAGAAGATTGCCCAAGGCAATTTAACAGCTAGCTGTAAACGATTGATCTCTTGGTTCTTACTTTTCAAAGGGACCGAACTGGGTCGTAAAATTTTCTCCGTTCGACCTCCCAAGTTCTAAAAGGGGGAAAGGAAAAAAGTCTGTTGCATTTTTGAAGGGAATCGCAAAATAAGAGTTAAACGCTTTCGGAATAACTTTTCAGGAGGAAGGTATCCAGTTAGAGGGTTAATTATTAAAACCTTGTATTTTATACTTTTCTGACAACTAAGCCAAATGAAACCTATGAAAAATATCTTAAAAATACTAAACTATTGAAAGAAAATTATCTTGTGAAATGTTTCTTTTTTTTACATTTAAAGCATAATTTTCTTACAGATTCAACAAAACATTTAAATTCTAATACAAATTAATAAGAATTTTTCAACAACTATGCATTCATGTCTGTTCCTTTGCTTATTGAATTTTAATGTGTCATATAAAGCTGTAAAATACTATTTAAAATTAACAAAATTTACTTACTTTGTTTTAAGGAAAAAATGCTAAAACTTTGCTACAAAATATCTTAAGATTCTTCAAAATATTTCATACACAAAGATATGCAATTAAATATTTAATAATATTTTCCTTTTACTTTATATTTAATGTAACTCTAAATCCAATGCATTTACTAACTACGCAATTCTATTTTAGAAAGAAATACGCTGTTCATTTCTGCTTTCCTGTTGGCATTTGGTATGTCATTTCTTTAACAGTAGTAAAATAGGATATTCATTAAAAAAATTTATTAAATTATATAATTTTATTTTTAAGTAATAAAATGCTTTATCTGAAAGATTGAAATCTTTGCTTCAAACTTGTTCCACTACAACAAATGGAGGTAAAAATGAGAGTATCTCTCTCTATATATACTTATTCTTTGAATATGAAATGTGGCAGAATATAAAAGATTATTTTAAGGTATCCGAACACGTTGAAAATGATCAAATTCGGACAAGACTGATATTTTGGTTTTCTATTCTTTTTAATACATCTATATTTTGGGTTTACAAAATATACTTTGTTTTGATTTCTATGCTTCTTAGAAGCCAAGTTACAATCAATTTTATTAAGTTAGAAAAACCGGAAGTGGGTCTTTGATCTACCAGAAGTGGGCCTTTAAATTGTTCGAAATCTATTATGGCGAGTCTGATCACACAAAATATTACAAATGTATTTCTATAAAACTTTTTTGCACCTGATATTTATGCTATTTTCTAGAGAATGCACTAAAATTTTTTTTTATAGTATGAATATTATTTGAGTTAGGGCATGTTATTTAAATAATGGTCTCACAAAAGCGTTATTTTTTATATAACGTTTACTCAATCATCTCTAAAAGTTTCAAATTTTAATAAAACATTAAAATTTTAGTACATTCCCTAGATAAATGCCTCTAGATTGTTTTGGTAATTCTTTTACTAATATAAGTTTATTACTTTTTTCTCTAATTGCTTTGAAGTTTTACAAAAAAATTGCTAAAATTTCACATATAATTGTGATTTTTATGAAATTCCGGAAATTTATTTTAAATATTGTTGATTAAATATTAGTATTTATTGGTATTGAATCCTAAAAAACCTTTATATGTTTAAATATGTTATTTTGTCAAAAAGTACTCTGAACGTGTTCGGATACCTTAAATGTATTACTCGTTTGGTCTCAGGTAATTTTTTAATTTAAATATATTTAACTGAATCATTCTAATAATATAATAAATGTATTAAATATCGATATTTTTTAAAATTTTCAAAACAAATTAAAATCATATTAAGAATAATTTCTCATTTTTATTTATTTTTTAATAATTATTGTACAGATAATTCATTCTATATTGCTACACTATATTGTAATTGCTTTGCATATGAATAAATAAAGTTATTAGTTTGAGTTATATAGCCCTTTATCGAATCTAGGTTTCATTTAAAGGACCTTATCTGAAATAAACAATTTTTTATGAGTAAAAATTCTTTTACAAAATGTAAAATAAAGCGACTTTTATTTACACAAAGTAGTAAAATTAGTAAAATATGGAGCTCGCATATTTTCACATATTCATGAAAATGAAAATAATTTATTTCAAATGAAAAAAAAATGTACAATTGAGTATTTTTAAAATTTTCTGAGAAAATTTGTTTATTAACAAAAATAATAAATCAAGTAAGAATAAAAATTCAAAAACTACATATATTTATAAAAGTTCAAGCCTTACAGGATAAAAGGAAATTAGAGCTTTTTTTTTATATCTACACTCAGGAACATTGAAAATAGTGACCCAAGAAAAAAGCATCGGGTGAAATAAAATTTAATTCACATAATTACACAGATGAGAGATTCACTTGATCTAAAAAACAAGACAATTAAGCGAATAGAGGGTGTGCAACGACACAAATACTGAGCAACTTCAATAGAACGTTGGACCACCTCCAGCTGAAATACATGTCGCCACACGGTCCGGCATTGAGTTGATTAGGCACCTTATGTTGTCCTGAGGAAGATGGGTCCACAAATCTTGAACAGCCAACTCTAAATTATGTACAGAGTGACACGATGGCATCTGCCGTTTTAACTGATCCCACACGTGCTCTACAGGGGACAAATCGGGGGAGCGGACCGGCCATGGAAGAGTCTGAAAGTAACATAGGAAGTCTTGAGCAACTCTTGCTGTATGCGGACGAGCATTATCTTGCTGGAAAATTTTGCCGCTGGGAGACCATTTAGGAAAGGTCCTACATGGGGTCGAAGAATATCATCAACCTAACGTTCGCCCGTTAAGGTTCCACGCATCACAAAAGTGGACCGGCTATCATAAGCTATGGCCCTCCAGACCATTACACCAGCTGTACGGGCAGTGTGACGTACAACAGTGTGGGGGAAATTGTACCGCTCACCAGAGCGCCTCCACACCTGTACACGTTTATCATCTGTCCCCCCAAAATAAACGGGATTCATCACTAAACACAACCTTTTGCCAATCTGTGACATTCCACATGGATTTGGCTTGGCACCACTGTAAACGCAATGGCCGATGTTCCGGTATTAAACAGAGTACACGGAAAGGGTGCTTGGATTTAAGATTTGCTTCTGCAAGGTGTATGGAAATTGTTTGTGGAACAATTGCTACGCCTACGTCTGCTCGTATCGTTGAACGAGTCACTGTGGGGTCCACAAGTGCTTGCCGCACGATCCTTTGATCTTCTCTCCTCGTGGTCTTCCTGGTCGCTCCATACCCGGTTTTTCGAGCGTGTGTACCTTCTCGTGTCCACTGCTCCCAACAATTTCTAACGGCACAATCCGACCGATCCACCTGGCCAGCAACACGGCGCGTCAACCAGCCTGTAGTTTTCATCCCGATGATCAGGCCTCTCTCAAACTCGCTTAACTATCAGAAATGTCTTCTAGCACGTTTACCTGGCATGTTTCGCTTACCAAAGTCTTCCTATAATCGGAGGGTAATCGTAAAGTTTATGAATTTTAGAATTTGTTCTGGCTTATATAGCACCCTCTTCCTGATAGTAGAGCGACCTCGGCGTGTATGAGCATGCGTATTGGCACAAAACTTGGATCATTTACATATCACATTAAGCTATACTTATTTGCAAAGTTTCGCGATTGTACTTAGCTTCCTTCTTGGGTCGCTATTTTCAATGTTCCTGAGTGTATATTGAATTACACATGTATAAAATTAGTAATTTTTATTACTTATAAATTTCTTCGAAATATTTTGCATGCACTTTTCTTAGTTCTTTTCAAGTAAAGCCCTATTTTTATTTTAAAAAAAAGTAATCAGATTAAAAGATAAAAGAAATCATATTTTTAAAAAAAACCAGTTCACTTTTACTGTAAATTGCGTATTTTATTTTCAGCTCTTACGTCAGCATACAGAGAAGACCAAAACAATTTTAATAAATATATAGATGAAGTACTTTCTGTCCATCTTCCCAGATATGTCAAAAACAGAGATTTGGCCATTTACGAAATGCCTCAATTCTACTTCAATGTACGAGAGTTTTCTGCAGCCAATGAAGGAAATTATGGTACTGTTACATTTTACAGAGGGAATTTGACAGGTTTAAGTACCATTCAAAGAAGATTCTGTCAACAATCATTAAGATCGACAGACAGTGTCAGCATAATATGCAATATCATATTACCCAGAGTAGATGTGAGATATAGAGGACGATATGAAGTATCTACAGGGTATTCCTCTTCTTACAAGGATCAAGTACGACAACGAGATTTCTTTGGAGACATTTCAGTCAGAAATGTAGAAGCTCAGTTGGAGGTGAAGACTTCTGCAGATGGTGATCAATATTCAGTTACTAACCTTGTACTACTAAGCAATAGCGAATTTAGTAAAGGATTTATGTATAATGATGTGCGTGAAAATCATCTTTATAAAAACCTTTACGTTCCATTTGAAGAAATAAGTGAGCCATTTTGCAAGAGAATCTTCTATGTATTTCAACAGGTTTTTTATGGGTCCTTCAGAAGTGCTTTAGAAAGGGCAGCTGCTAGTGCTTCCTATCCTCTTGAACATTATTAAGACATTATTGAAACAGTTCATAGGCAATGACATTTTTATGTTTAAGTTCAATAAAGCATTCGGATGTGTTTGAAAATTAATTAAATGCAGTTAAGTATTGTAATGAATTTAAAATAAGAAAGGTTGCTAAAATATATTTGTTGATTTAACTTGTGATATTACACAAATGTAATATTTTTTTAATTATATCAAGAAGTATTAAATCCCTCTTTTTTATAAGCATAAGAAAGAGAGGGTTTATACTATTTTTTATGAGTTTTCAAAAATAAAGTTATAAAAAGAATTTTGGCTTTGTCATATTTTTCTTAATTTGATATTTGTTACTCATTTTGAAACATGTGTGGGTGTTAATAATTGCTATTCCTTTTAAAATATCTTTTTCAAATCAGTGTTATTTTTAAGTACCTTGAATACCTATACACAAAATATAACCTATATACACATATTTATAATCTAAAGCATAACTAGACAATGCAGTAAGAAATATTAATCACAGTATTATAATAGTAAACTCCTGCCTTACGAAGAAAACATGCAGGATTAAGTGATGGTTTGTACTCAGCCAACCTTCACCTGTAATTTTCTTATACAACTGAGCTGTAGAGAGAAAGGAGGAAGTACCATAAATATTTTATTATTAAAAGATAAAATACACTAATGCTTTTATTAAATTGAATTATGACAAACATTAATAAAAATTAGTTACTTAATATAGAAATTAAAAATGTTTTGCACAAAATGCTATTAAAATAAATAAACGTACCACCACAACACATCGCCATGCTAACATTTCCCTCCAATACAAGACCACATAAGAGCAGCAACACATAAATATAAAAATTAGTAATTAATAAAATGAATTATTAGCAAGTTTCTCTCTTTAAATACTTAAAAAACCTAAATATTTAATAAGAATTTGTTTTGTAATCTATAGGACCCCCAATCATGCATAACAATTCTAGTATAAAATAAAATACATTGAATTATTTAACATGTAATTCGCACGCACCATCTTGTGACTCTATGTAGAAATTTGAATAGCATTATATTTAAAAATATAATATAAAGAATAAATAACATAATATAGATGAAACAGTTAGTAAAAAAAATCGAAACCTATGCCAATGTTATTAAAATTTTTCATTAAACTAAATCTCAATAAAAATGTAATTGTCAATAAAACTAATAAAACTAGTAGGGTATTTTTGTTCAATACAATAAAGAAAGAAATTTATTAAAATTTAAAATGATATTAGATTTACTACTGGCCAATTTATTGTTGGATAAAGATAATTAAAAATAATATCTCTATATATAGAAACTGATAAATTTGAATTCCACTAATGCACTATAGTAATATCAAAAATAAATGCATCTATTTTATAATAAATATTAATGTATAATATAATGTCTATAATATATAATGATAATCTAAGTAATAAGTGCTATATATATATATATATAAGGAGTATTGTTAATTTTAACTCGGTTTAAGTAATTGGGATAAAAATTTGTATTGAGGTTAAAATTATTATTACTACACGCACACACACAAGTACAATTAAATCATCAATATATCTAAAAATATAACAGCCATTATGAATAATATATTTATTTTCGTAATAAAATAAATATAAATTATACAAAAAATTTCTAGCAGGTTCACTTTGAGGCATACCTTTAATTTGTTTATAAAGGGTATTATTGAGAGAGAGAGAAATTAATATAATTTTAATTTAAAGCTTATTCTTTGAGAATTTTAAATTTGTGAAAATTAATGTTAAGATAACAATTACGGTGTGACTTTCTAAAATTACCCTTAGTTATATCATTGATATGAATGGAAAATATATAGATTATTAATCTCTTCGAGAGAGACAAAAATTATTTCAACACCAAAAATAAAGGAAACAGATATTGGAACTTAAAAATAGGGATGCTGCAGTATTATTGATTTATGACAGCTATTATAAGAGGATCTTTATAATTAGGGGGAACTTAATTAATATTGTTTCTGGTCAGCCTTTCCTCTTCCTGTTTGTAACGTTGAGCGAAATCGTATTGAAAATAGTGGGTAGAAGTTCTAAATCGATTACAAGAAAAAGACAATTTAACCTAAAAATGAATTACAGAATGCATAGCACACGTTGAATATGTGTACAAAAAACCAATTATTGCCAGATTTTGGATTCAAATGCTGATTCAAAGCTATAATATTACTAATCGATGTATTGCATAGCCATATATAAGAATATAATTATTTGCTCTAATATATTTATAAGGTAAGTGTATTAAATAAAAGATTACATTTATATGAGTCATACTAGGGATATTTTTGTTTTTGTCCACATATATAATACTAAGGCTAAAAATAAAATTATTGGAATATATTACATTTTATAAGCTACTATTACGCCCTCTATGAATTCAATATGTAGGTACTTAAAAGTAGGTCCCATGAACACACACACACATGGAACTATGAAATTTTCGATTTATATTTGATAATAACAAACTGTTAATCTATAAGTAAGAATTCAAATCTTACAATTTATAATTTCTCTATATAAAAAAACTATTAACAAACGTAAATGGATATTTTAATCCGAAACAGTAATTAAAATTTTTTCTCATTTTTTTAAACTAAAAATTTGTTAGGATGTATTGTAATTTATTATATATATATACACTCTGTCGCAAAAAAATATATGCACCCAGAAGAAATCAAGCTACAATCATGAAACTCGGCAAGAATGTAGTCTGGTAAGAGATATGCAAATGATTAAAATTTCGAAGCCAATGAGACAAGGCTAAGTGTGCTATGCGCATATTAGTTGCGCAACTGGGAGAGTTTAAAAGCATGAGTACGAGCGCCATACGGCTATCCAAACGAATCTGATGACTTTGATAGACGATATTGAGACTTAGGATGCCTCTAAGACGTAACCGGCGGCAGTACGAGCAGCTGACGGACTTTGATAGGGGCCGTATAATAGGCCTCAGAGAAGCAGGTTGGTCGAATAGACGTATCGGCCGCCACCTCGGTCGGAGCGATATGGTAGTTGCTCGGTGTTGGCAACAGTGGATCACAGAAGGTAGAGTGTACCGTCGCGGAGGGTCAGGACGTCCCAGGAACACAAATGATCGCGAGAATCGTGCAATCAGAAGAGTGGCCACTTCGGCACCAACAACGTCGCTAGCATCGATTCAACGCCACTTACCTCCTTCCAGACATCCAGTGCCATCAAGAGAAACCATAAGGAGACGACTGACCGAAGTTGGCTTGAGGAGCCGACGTCCGCTAAGACGCTTACCACTGACCCCACATTATTAGCAGTGTCGACTGGATTTTTGCCGACCTCGGGCAACTTGGAGTGTGACAGACTGGAGACGTGTCATCTTCAGTGATGAATCCCGATTCAGTCTCAGTGCTGATGACCACCGCACACGTGTCTGGAGGCGCACCGGCCAGCGATCCGATCCGGCATTTATTGTCGAGCGGCATACAGCAATTTCACAAGGTGTGACAGTGTAAGGAGCATTTTCTTGGGACACACGATCATCTTTAGTGGTCCTTCAAGGCACTTTGACAGCTCGCAGATACGTGGACGATATTTTAATGCCGATTGTGCTACCCATGCTATCAAGTCGCCCAGGTGCCAGTTATCAACAGGATAATGCTCGTCCACATACTGCGCGACTCTCCCAACAATGTCTTCAAGGATATGACGTCCTACCATGGCCTGCCAGGTCACCAGATCTTTCACCAATAGAGCATGTCTGGAACGCGCTGGGAAGGCAACTGCAGCCGTCCCGAGATACAGGAGAATTAACTGCGCAGATGCAAAGACTATGGCAGGATATTCCACAGGGGGTCATAAGTGATCTAATTGAATCGATGCCACGCCGAATTTCGGCTTGTATAGCTGCCAGAGGTGGCTTTACTACTTACTGATTTTTAACCTTTTGCAAGCTGTAACCGCTTAATAAAATGATATTTTGTTCTGAATTTTTAATCATTTGTTTATTTTCATATACACTACATGCATACCAAATTTCGTGAATGTAGCTCAATTTCTTCTGGGTGCATATATTTTTTTTGCGACAGAGTGTGTATATATATATATATATATATATATATATATATATATATATATATATATATATATATATATATATATATATATATATATATATACTAGCTGCATGGACCGGCATTGCACGGGCTTTCTCTTTCCCTCATGACGCCAGCAATTATGTGTGTGTTTGTACGCGTGCAATGTGAGTGATTTCTAAATTTATTTCATTAAATTTCCCTTTTTCGAAATTTTTTTCCATATATTTTCGATTTAAGAATGATTTTTTCCCCTCCCTCTAGCCCGGCATAACATGGTGTTTTTAGTGCAAAATTACTGTTTCCTCTTCCCCTCCCCCTCACAGATAAAATATAGCTTCAAATTTCGGTCCATGACTTTTAAAAAACAATATTGCATTAGTTAAAAAATTATGAATGTGAAGCAATAAAAAGAAAACGATTCTTTAGTTAGCTTAAAAATGTCTCTGAAATGTATTATTATCCAAAATAATAGACAATGTACTTTTTTAATTAACAAATAATTAATTTAGTAATGAATTAATAGAAATACTTTTAAAAAACACATATATATATATGTATATATGTGTGTGTGTGTGTTTTAAAAGGATATATATATATAAGTTATAAAAAAAACAGTAAGGGGGAAGCGGAAATATATTTTTACATGAACTGGAAAAAAACATTCAAAAAGAAAAAAAAAAACTAAATGATAAAAACATTTTAATATTTTATTTTAATTTCATAGTTTTCCTTCCACTGTCATAGTTACAAATTTTGTGTAATGAACGCTTAAAATAGTGTAAATAATTTATATCAGGAAGTGTAATACATTAATATTAATTTTTGTTGTATTTATTTTATGTTAAAATCTTACCACCACCTCTCCCTTCGAAATCTAGTTTTATTATGAAATAAAAATAGCGCTGGCACTGATGAAGGGAATAAATTAAAAGCGAAAGCGCACTAAGGCATGGCGTAGACAAAACAGAAGGGATAAAAAAGATAGATGAATACTGTCACGGGCTTTTTTGCAAATGGCAGAAATTTTTCCTACTTTCTTGACAATTGTAATATTTTGAAAACTTCTCACAATATCTTTATAAATTTTAGCCTATGTGTTATTCTGATGTATTAAAGACCCGCATTGTAGGGGAGCGATGCTTTAGTTTGAAGGCTGTAAATATCTATTGATTCAATCTTTTAAATCAGAGGCCACCAAAGGGATGGTCTGCGAGAAAATTTCGCTGGTCCCCAGAAAAAGGTGTGGAATATACTTACTCATCACGTTAAGTTATGTTTTAAGATGCATTAAAACATAATTAACTTCATAATAATACGTGAAAAGTTATAATAACGCTACTTCATAGTATAACGCCACGGTAAATGAATGGTACTGACATGGTCATATGTGGATAATAGATCCGTTTGCATTGAAAATTCAGGATAATAATTTAAGCCTGCATCTGAAAGAAAGCCTCATCAGCCCATCGTCCGACGAAACTCTCAGATCTAAATTTCATTTATATTTATCAAAATCTCAGTTTTGGCTTTCCATAGAAAGTGAATATCCTTTTCTTGGTGAACAGACGATGAAAATTCTGATTCAACTCTCCACAACTTATTTAGGTGAGAAAAGGCTTTTTCATCTGTCACAGCCGTCAAAACGCGGTATCGATCTGTGCTTGAAATATAAATGTAGTAACAACATTGGAGCCAAATATCCATAACCTTATTTCAAGTAAGCAGAAACATCCATCATACTAGGAATGTATAATGCTAAAAGTTTGATAAACTTAAAATATTTTTTAATTGTTTTGTTTTACAGTTTTTTTTTATTTGCTTATTTTATTAGGGTTTATTATTAAGGCTTTCGTAATTTGGTTACAATTAATAGCTTCATTTTATTATCTAGGTGCATTGTATGTGTTCTTATAAATCACAATAAATATAAGTATATTTAACACTTAAAAATCCTATTAGTTCTCCGCGGGATTTAAATAATGAAATTATTGCTCCATGAGGTCAAAAAGTTTGGCGACCGCTGCCTTAAATTATAATTTACAAAATATGCTCAGCAAATTAAATTGTTAGAGAAACGGTATTTCATCGAAGATTTAATGATTTTAAAAGCTATATATATAAATTACAATTTCCTTATTTTTAATTCACCTCTTTCTATCGATAATGAAATTATAAATGAAAATTTTCAGTGTGAGTTCATTAAAATCCAATGCGATTTTTTGTTGAATCAAAAATGCATGTGGGATTTGAAAATCAAGATTTTTATACATATTCATCTACAGATCGCTTTCCTAAAATGTTATCATTTGTTACGCGTACAATGTTTGCGTATATTTTCGGTAGCACTGATTTATGTGACCAACTACTTTTTTAAATGGGCAATAACAAAAATTCAGGAAGGTCAAGATTAACCGATCAACGTTGATCACCAATTATAAAAAATTCATCAGCACAATACATTCAACTACATTTTTATGACTTGTTTTGTAAAAATCGATGCCAAATATCTTATAAAAAGTAATAGTAAGAGCAGTATATTTCATATTATAACTATTTTGTTTTCTTATAAAAATATGAAATATTTATAGTTTGATTGTAAAACTAATATGAAGCGACTATGCATGTATATTATGATATGCATTGAGCTTGAAATTGAGGCTAATAAATACATATATAATCATTCTAAAATAGAATTTTATTAATTTTGTTAGCATTGAAAACAGGTGTCCCCAACTTAATATAAAATAGACCATATAGCCCACTATGAGCTTGACACGCTTGTCATACACTGAGATATTTTTAAGCAAGACAATTTCTATATTACATAAATATATAAAAGTGCATTCTTAAAAAACTCTTATGTATTAAATACTAAGCATTTTGATTAATATTTACTATTTCTTATTTTGATTATTTGATCAAGATTACAATAACAGCAATTAAGGTATCCGACTACGTTCGAAGACTTTTTTTTTAAGTTTTCAAAAAATCCCTAATATTTTTACATTTTTAGTTTCACTTTTATACACAATAATAAAAAGTACAGTTAGAAATAATATATGTACATAAAAATTTGCAAAAATTAAAATTTTTAAAGAAATTTTAATCAAATTTTGGAATTTTTTCAAACACTCTATTTTTAAAATATTTTATATTTTCCATAAAATATTGCTGCAATACATTTTTAAAACACATTTCTAGAGAATGACCTACAAGTGTTAAATTACTTCTTTTGAATCAAAAGTTATGGCCAGTCGAGCTTGCGAACTAGGAAATTCAATCAAATTATCGTAACTTTCAGAAAGAAATACAACTATAAAATAACTAAAAATTGTTTAATTTCTTAGCTTGTAGGTCATTCTCTAGAGAATACCAATAATAACATTTGTGTAAAATTTCATACAAGTATCTCTAATAGTTTTTTAGATATGTTTGAAATATCATGAAATTTACAAAAAAATGGTTTTGAGAAAAATGCATTTAAACTTTATAAAATCAATTTCAAAACAAAATTTAACAAGTATATTACTAAAACTCTCCTGATTTATAAGTAACACTCCCACTCTTTGGAAATTTGTTAAATTTTTTCTTTCTTTGGGCCTCCTTTTTTTTCTGGTTGATTTTATAAAAGGCAAAAAATGTTGTTTCGAGTCACCGACTCGAAAGATGTCAACAAATCTCTCATCACGCAGTATATAATTCCCTGCATTTATGCCAAATGCTTTCAAAATACCTAACACATCAATGAAAGCTTTTTTAAAAATAATGACGGTAATATATCGGTACCCAAATAAAATGGTTTTAGCTCGATAAAAGTTTCTTTCAAAATTATTTGCCACAAACAGGCGTTAAATGATACATTTTTATTTGTGTCTTACCGTGGAGGCAATTTTATAATAACTGCTTATCACTCTGCTTTGTGTACACAGGTTTAACAATATTTTAAAGTTTCACAGAAATACACACAGTTGTTGGAGTTATTAGCGAAATTCGAAGAAAGATATTCGTGCAAGAAAATGCAGGGTTCGAGGAATAGTGATAATGTTGAACAACGGGGTTGGAATGAGCGTAGGATGTCTACTGATGACGATGAACAGAGGAATTGGAGAAATTTGGAAGTTTTACATAGACCGAGTAATAACAGAATTAATATGGAGGTTATTACGAGACTGGTTGTCAAAGAAATCAGTTGTTGGAAAGCAGGAATGGACTGAATAGGAATGATTGAAGATTTGATAGAGGATACCGGTCAGGGAAGAGAGTTCAAAGTAAAAATTTTAGTCGAGGGGACCGCAGAAATAGGGTTTTGAGTACAAATTTTAGTAGAGGTAATCAAAGGCAAGGGGGTCGATTAAATGTTTTGAGGGTTCGAGTTGAGCAAAATGGTCGGTCGCAGTCGACAAAGGAGGTAACGATTAAATTTTCTGCTATATGCATGTCTCTGGTGGAACTATCATATGTTCCTATTTTGTTAGGTGAAACTTTTACAAAAGCTTTATGGGATACCAGCACGGAGAAATCATTTATATATCAGAGGAAATTTATCAGAAATATTTTTTTTATAAGCAAAAGAAAAAATCGCATGCTCAAGTGATCATGGCACAGGGAGTTAAATGTCGGAATATCGGAATAGTTGAATTGAATGTGTGGATCAGAGAATTTGTGAAACCTTGGATATTTCATGTGTTGGCAGATTTAGAATACCCATGTATTCTTGGTGTTGACTTCATTAGTGGATCAAAGTTTGTTTTAGATTTTGATCGGAAAGCGTTGGCTATCCCGGATTCACAGATTGAATAAGTTGTTACAACAATTGAGAAAGGAAATGTGGAAATAGGTCTTACTCAGACAGGGTTGGAAGAAAGTCAGAAACAAGAGTTACAGGATTTATTTAATAGTTTTAAAGGATTGTTCTTAGACAAACCGGGGCTCACGCATGTTTTGTATCATGAGATTGATACAGGGGTATAAGCCATCAGTTTTTTTTAGGCCATATCGTTATGACAGGGTTAAGCAAAGTATC
>BMAU01008079.1:600000-836074 GCA_019973935.1 Trichonephila clavipes | reverse complement strand
ATGCTTCTAAATTCAGTGGTGCAACAGCTCGTGGAGGGCCAAGGCCTATACTGTGCCCATCTCAGTTTCGTAACCTTGGGCACTGAGGTGCATGAGCAGGTGGTCAGTCTGACACGAAACCCCTATGAATCATCGAGCCATTTTTTCTAAAGAAGGGTTTAATGAGGCATAGACGTGCCGTCAAATAATCTTGACTTGCGATTATTGGGAAAATAATTAGACTAAATACTAACAACACGAAAATCTTTATTTACTACGAAAAAATAACTTTTGCATTGCATAGTTGTAAATGTTTTAATTACATGTAATTCAAATTAAAGTAACATTAGGTATGACATCTGCTGTTGCAGATTGGATGACAAATAACTTGTATTAAGATTATAAGAGGTTATTTTTAGTAGAATGCATGCTGAATTAGAGTCATCTGCCAAATGGTTTCTAAGCAATTACTTTTGCTGCAGTTCACTTTTTTGACAAGAGGATTTGTGATTTGTCTCAAAATGCCGTTTTACAGACGATGTTCTGCATACCACTGTTTCAGAACATGAAACACACCGCTTTGTCGCCTGTACTAATCATATCATATTTCAAAATTCATGGTTTGAAATTTTCTGTTACATTTACTTTCTTGCACTTTTTGAAGTGAAAACTTCTTTAGCAGCGTTGGACACTTTTTGGTAGAGGATAATCTTGTGGGTTCGCGTCACCGACATGCTCATGACTCTTTATGCTGTAAAGGCTGCTTCTCCACAAAAGTTATTGGCGGCGGAACTCGTAATTCGCCAACTTACCGAGTAATTTTGTAGCAAATTGAAAAATATATTGTTGAAATAAATTTTCTGCATATTTCAAAGTTTCTTGATTTTTTTTAAAAAATAATTATCTAAAACTTACCACCATAGTTTTGCAAAATAAGAAACATATAACTGTTTTAAGGTAACGGTTAAATATAATTTTTGGAATTTTTAGAAGTCAAACTACGTGAGAAATTAAAATTTTGCATTTATATTTCGATATTAAAATAATACAATAATGTTATTTTTGATTGGAAATGGAAATATTTTGTAGAAAGGAAAATGCAGGTAACAAAATCAAGATTTATCACAAAAGAAGAGGCTCAATCAGTATGTCCTGAAGGAATTAGACTTGTATTTAAAAAAGCCGCGGTAAATGAGTGCAACCATTCTATTTTAAACAGTGAAGAAAATAAAACAATATCTTTGGCATCTGATGATTTCGTAGGGTGTCATAATGATGAGCAAGAAAATTTTGTTAGACAGAAGTTGCATAAAATGAGAGCTGATAACATTGGTGGATTGCCTTACGAATTAATTTTAGTTCTCAACCGACCTTATATGATAACAAACAATATAGATGTTGCAGACGGATAATCAAATGGCCCTGTTAGAAAATTGTGTTACTTAGAGAGAAGTGAAAATCATGACATAAGAATTTCGATGAAATTTCCAAAATTATGTGGACGAAAATGAGCTAAAAAATCGAGGAATCTTAGTGTCCGCCTTAATCTTGACGATGATGCTGCGCCAATCACTCCTCAGACATCACCCATACCACTCAATATCAATAAAACCATAATAGCGAAACAAAAACCTGTTCCACTTATTTCTGCTTTGGCAATGACTATTCAGAAATCACAAGGAGGTACTTATGACGCTATTGTCCACGAATACGATCGCAAACATCCTAGAGAATTAGTACACGTAGCTTTAACCAGAGTAACGAGGATTCAAGGTTTATTTTTGGTTACTCAAGAAAATATTAGCAGCAGCCAGAAATTTTAAATTGGTAGAAAAGGAACACCTCTAACCAAAACTTTTCTAGAATTAATCTCCAACAAGAAAGGATTACTGTTATTTTCATTCAATTCTCAAAGTTTGTATGCGCATGCAACTGACCTAAAAATGATGCTATCGTAAAAAAGTCAAATGTTCTGCTTTTGTCAGAAATTCGTATGAAAAACGAAGAACCACTTGATATTCCGAATTTCAACTTTATTGTAAGTTATAAAAGACCCGAAGTTCCAGCAGCAGGCATAGATATTTATCACAATACTCAAGATATGTCACATTTCATTACTTGACATATAGACTTATATACTAAATTCAATTGAAGCATTGGTGTTAATGTTTCTGATATAGGCGAAAAATGCGTTGCTCGTTGCGATTCCGAGAAAGGGCAATACATATTAATCGTTGCCGTTTATATTTCGCCTAGAAAATCTAAGAGACAGATACAACAATGTTTATTCGAAATATTTGATGATTTATACAAAAGAAGGTTCTAAAATACTCGAAAAAAGATTTGGCAAAAAATATGATAATGTATCGATGATTTTAAGTGGGGACTTCAATATTAACTTTGCAGATGATAAAAATCTACCACTAATTGAATTTCTAAATGAAACAATTTAAATATGTCCAATGATCGAAAACTCAGTACTACAAAAATATAAAACGACGATCGATGCGTTTTTTACGCGATTCTTAGATAAATTCGAATCAAACATTTTCCTTTCTTACTTTAGTTACCATAAGACTATTGTATCTTTTTTAGAACAAAACGAGTGGCCGCGGTAGCCGAGTGGTATAGGTATCGGACCGTGGCTTGCTTTGTCACGGGTTCGAACCCTGTACCACTAAAGACCCGCCGTGTAGGGCAGCGATGCACGTTAAATCTGTCGAGAGCTGAAACGTCCTCCCGTTGGTGTGGTGTGGTAGTTAGGAGAGGGGGTGCCAGCTCAGGTGTCGTCCACGTCCCTTGACCATGGTTCAAAATTACGTGGTCCGTCGCCAAAAGCCCTCGTGTAGCTGAACAGTGCGACGTTAATATTCAATCAATCAATCAATTAGAACAAAACGAAATAATTGAAAGTACAAAAAGTCTAAGTATGGGTGAAATTACTGATGACAATGATGCAAACAATTAAAGTAATGTTAAAAATCATGTACATTGAAATTTAAGTAAATACAAATACTATCCATAAATAATATGATTGTATATTAATTATTACTTCAATTGAATTGTATTTATATTTTGACTCGTGTACAGTTCGTAATATATTTGAATAATGAAAACCCATATAAACATGCATATAATTGATGCGCGGAGTGTCAACTGATGTGAAAGCCAGATTGATGTTGATAATTTTAATTGAAACATTCACTTATATCGGCAGTCTCTATAACTGCCAATTTATTTTTGTTCTTTTGTTAAACAAGCCGTGTTCACACACACACACACACAATAACAGTTAAAAATCGTAAATATAACAGAAATAAACTTTAAAATATAAGTTGTGTTGACGAAATTGACTATGCTACGCGTAGACAAATTTTGCATCACATGCAACTGTAGTCCAAGATGTAACCAAGGCAATAACTAACAGATAATAACAAATGAGTGTGCTCCTCGCCTCCCCGCGACCGATCACTCACGTTTGTTCGAAATATTTTATAGGGAATTTTATTATTTTGAAATAAAATACAAACCATTTTCATCGATGGCGTGCTTAAAATATTGTGTCGCGTGGCATTGGCGGCACGCGTGCCACTGGTTCGCCCTCCCTGTCCTAGTATTTAGTTCCCATCCAAGCTTGGTACTCATTTATCTACCAGTTTCTAAGGGATAAGGGATTAAATTTCATCTAAAGGATGAAAGGCTGAGTCGACCTTACCTATCCCGGGTTTTGAATCCCGTACCTGTGGTGTGGAAGTGCGTTGGCGGTGTTAACATAGAAGAAAAAAATTTAGTGTTTTGAAATTAGAACTGCGTTACAGAAATAATTATTAACAGTCTATTGAGTTTGAAACTTTAATTACAAATTCGATTACCGCTATTTCCATTTAAGCGCCAGATTTTGAGACTAGAGTTATTTCAGAGAGAAAAGAGCTCTTTGATTTATAAGTAATGATTCTAATCGAAATATAGGCATTAATCGGAAGGTGTTATGGATTTCGAATCATTGGGAATATGCTGTGACAAAAAGTTGTATGATACAGATGTAGACTCTTCATGCAACAAATTGAAGATAACTTAAAATTTAAAAGATACGAAATATTAAATTCCTTTTGTTGTTAAAAGACTAGCTTACTACTTTAATGAATAATTTTAACTTAACGGAAAAAGATTTGAAAATTTGCAGAATATATAACTTTAAAAAAATAGATTGGGTTGCTAAAGAAAATAAGTATACCATCCTGGATCAACTTAGCGAAAAACTGAAGAAAAATTGAATCAATATCAACAAAATAAATACAGTATTTGCTAATTATCAACCGATTCGTAGATTTTTTTCGCCCCTTTAAAATCAAACAGTTCTTACCTCCAGTGAGTTCGCAAGTCAGTTCCAAGTCGGAGCCTTCTTTGTAAGGTCCTGCAACGTCTCGCAGTAACGTTTCTTCTTCGTATATGAGAAGCTTAGGAGTAGGCGCTGTGAAAGAAACACTGAATTTAAAATAAAAAAATGGAGTATAATTATAGCGCAAAAAGTGTGTATTAAATTTTGCCATTTATTTAAAAATTTAAATTAATAATTCTAAATTTAATGCATCGAATCTAAAATAAAATTAATGTGCGGAGTATTTTTCATCTTGGATACGGCTAATTAGATATTAATGGTCTTGAGGTTTGCTCAGGGTCGTTTTTAACTTCTCTGACGCCCTAGGCACTTCAAATTATTGCACCCTCTTCCCTAAACTATTTCAGATCAGCCTCTCTTTCAGTTATTACGCACTCCTTCAATTAGAGGGATCTTTTTTAAAAAAATTCTATTTTTTTCGACTTCTAAATCTGTGCCTAAGCAGAAAAGTGGTCCTGATTTCTCTGTTGTCTAATTGCTTCTATTTATTTGAGAGAAGGTGATTTTATTCTGTTCATTCGATTATACTTCATCCATCGAACCCATGTTCATTTTTCATAGTTCTATATAGGAAGTGTGGGCAATTGTTCCTTTCAAATAATAGGTTCCAACCTATTAGTTCCAGTTACATAATATATGTACTATGCTTTTTTATTCAGCTCATTTATTGTTAAATCTGTGACGGGGCTTTATCGCGCCTTCCACTAAAACCCTCTTGGGAAATCTTTGGGGCCAGAATGGCATTTCTTTCCAACCAACACAAGAAGTGAACGCGATTATACAGATTAGGAATGTGTATATATTGGAGCTTTAGTATTCTCGTGGAGCTCTAAGTAGAGTTCGTAGAAGGATTCTATGAGTGCTTAGGAGAAGTTCTAATGAGAGGCTAGAAAGTCTTAGGAAGTATTATAAGAATCATATAGAAGTGGATTCGAAGCCAGAAGATTACCCATTTGCCGGATCAAGTTGAATTACAGCATTATATTGACGATATCAAGACTGGTAGCTGTTCGCCGTGGAATATCGGTAAGATAGATAATATTAAACTTTAATACTACAGCGGATTCTAGTAAATTAAGGAATCGTCTATAAATATATATTTGGTGGTTAATTTATCATAAAGGTAGTGAGTAAGGTTTAATTCGCTATTTGTTAATTGTAGTTTATGTCATATCACTCCTGATCATTAGCCTCCTAGACTTGTGTTGCGTTGCTTAATATAAATCGAGATAATGATAAACTAGTTTTATTAAGGAAGCTTTGATTGGTCAATTTTTTGTTCCCACAAACTCAGGTCGTGTGGATGAAGAGATGATACCCACAGCCCGTGGGGTATCACAAATCTAAGAGTTTGCAAAAAATTATCTTATTTCTAAAACATTTTTGAAGATTAAATTAAGTACTTTTCAATGGGCTAACACAGGTGGTGGTAAACTTTTGTGACAGAAGAGCCGAACTGACAAGACACTTAAACTATCAAAAAACCTAAAAAAAAGAGAGCTCAACTATCAAAAAGCTTAAACTAATAACAAGCATGCGCTTGTGCTGTAGGGGGAGGAGGGCCCTGGTAGAGGTCGTGATCATGACACTCTCGTGCTCCAATCAATGTTTTGTTATTACATTTGAATACAATTTAATCTAAAGTAATACTTGACATTTCTTCAAACACTAAGAACTGGGGAACCTATAATTTCTGTGGCTGAATGCAAGAATAACCATTGTGAAAATTCGGCTTTGCCTTAGAACTACCGTAAAATCCGGCGTATAAACCGCACCTATACTTTCAAGCTGATCTTTTTATTTTTAGGTATATTCGCCGTATAAAGGCGCACCCCATTTTGAACGAAGAAATCTGAAGTGTGCATTGCTTTTATGCTTTGGAATCATTTATTCGAGGTATTATCCCAAACTTTTGAAAAAATAGTATGCTTCTAGAACTACAACTCTTTTAGTTCGTAAGGCAAGTCGTTTCTTTTAAATAAACAGTGTTTCGATACATGTAGAAGAAAAAATTTTTTTATGTTCATATCTTTTGCTATTTTTAAAGCAATCATTTTTATACCCGGCGTATAACGCGCACCCTTAAATTTCGGTCTTATTTTTTGTGTTCAAAGTGCGCGTTATACGCCGGATTTTACAGTTATTTTCTCTTACAATGTAATCGCAAATACAATCGCCTGAACTGGCACCCACTCTCCTAGCTTCCACATCGCCCGTTTGAGTCTCGACAGATTTAACATGCATCTCAAAAAACTTTGTAAACAGAAAACAATTTAATACAGAAGAAACAGTCTTAAGCCAGTTAGATGCCTGAATTTATATGTAAATAGGGGCAAATTTTTTTCAACAGATAATTATAAAGGAAAAAAGAAAGTGAAACAATTTTTATTAGCCATAATTATTTCTTAATAATGCAAAGATTAATAAGTCTAAAAAGCCGCAATCGCGAACCGTGGTTTGCCGACCCCTATGCTAAACAAAAGATATTAAAGATGCGGGGTCACAAAAAGATTCGAGGTTGCTATGAAAGATAAAATAATCCGAAAAGACAAATGATTCTTTTACTGCTTTGAGGGTGTTACTAAATTCAGTGGTGCAACAAACAGCCCATGGAGATCCAAACTGTGCCTATCTCAAGATTTGTGATCTTGGGCACTGAGGTGTATAAGCAGGTGGTCAGTCTTACACAAAACCCCCAGAGTTTAGTTCCCAAGCAAGCTTGGTACTCATTTCTCAACCCACTGAAGGGTTGAAAGGCTGAATCGACCTTACCTAGCCCAGGATTTGAGCCTCGGACATGTTGCGTGGAAGCGCGATACACTAAAACGGATTCGGTGAAAGGGAAACAAAATTTAGAAGGCATTATATATTTAATAACTCATAGAGGCAGAAAACTGAAGAGCCGCAACCCTCTATGAAAAGAGCCGTGGTTTGCCGACACATGGGCCAATATCCGAAGTATCCTCCTGAGTGCTCATCCTCAGGAAGGCTGGATATGTAGCTCTTTGCTCGATGAGCTCACTCCCCCTTTCCCCTTTGAGTGAAAAAAAAAGCAATGATGGTCCCGGTGTCATGGGAATAAGTGAGTGAATATTAACCTTGCACTCTATTCAGCTACTCGAGGGTTTTGGTCGGAGTTTTGGGAATAGGCAAATGTGTGTGTGTGTTTTAAAAAGCACTGCTAACGGTAGGAAACGGTGGCTGTGTAGTATGCGACAGGAAGAGTGGCGTACACGGACTATTGTTATGGAGAGGGGTTATATTAAAAAAACCATGGACGAAAGCGCCGAGGCGTAATCTTAATACCAAAAATTAAAGCTCTGTTAATCTATGGGGGAGGGGAGTAGTCGCCGACCTTCACCCTTGTTTACGCCACTAAAAAGAGTTCCTAATATCTTGCAACTTTCATATTATATAAAATTATGCACATTTAAATTATATAAATTTTATCAGTAAAATAAATAAATATGTCTTTAAAAGAAGTGACAAAAATAATAGAGTTTTGTTAAAAATTTAATTCCGACGGATAGTTTCTAAGCACCGAACACTATCATTTATCCTAATATACGTGGTATATAACACCCACTCTTAGTTTATAAGAACAAGTTGAAAAAATAATTGAACTACATTGTATAATTGTTTTCTGAGATCCAATTGAAAGTTGAGATAGAAAAAGAATTTATGGCGTGACCAGAAGATGTACTTGTGCAATTGTTCTTATTGTAGCTCATATGGATGCAGATTTAAACAGAGATACATCTAATTTGGACTATATTTAGCATTAGTATTCAATTCCACTTAGTTTTAACTTGTACTTCCATACATCTTTTGATTAATATATGGTCCATTAAGTAGAGGCTTACTTTTGTGTGTGTGTTTCATCTCTTTAACTGAGAATTGAAAATATGTTTCGTTTAAATAATAGTCATAGAAGAAAACTATTTAGTTTTTGGTTTTGTATCTTAGAGAGATGGGTTTTTTTTAAAATTCTGGGCACAAATGAATTATTCCAAAAAATAAATGATTTCTATTCACTATGACTCATTAATGTTATTAATCAGTTATAACAATTATAGGTTACTGGGAAGAAGAAATTAAACATGCGAATCCTTACATAGAACTATTAATGTCACTGTAGAAGTCCTAGTTAGGGATCTGTATGAATCCACTCGACACACGTAAGTCCCTGCATCTTCTTTCGTCTCGACGTCCACATAGAGAATAGCTGGGTCTAGGGACACGTTGAACATGGACCTGTTTCCTAAGTGCGATAGCTGGCGATGTTTTCCCAGTTCGATGGATAGGCTGGTACGAGCATCCACCATGTAAAATGGCGTCACCTGGTCATCTTTGTACCAGAAGGCAGCTAAGGCATGATCATTGGCCTGAATGGGAGTCAAGGCTGGACAAGGAAGAGCGGCTGTAGAGCCCGGACAAACCTCCACTTGAAGTGTTTCTGTTACAAGAAAAAGAAATTTCTAGAATGACGAAAACTCAATAATTGTTGATGTTTTTCATTCAGTGGCGTAACATGCACCCGTGAACCCCCCCCCCATCGCAGGGGGGCAGGATTCTCAGGGCCCAAAGCCTGACTGACACCAAGTACGTATTTGGACTTGGGACCCAGACCTAACTTTGCAATATTCTGATATATATTCTGAACTTTCTGATCTTACGCCACTGAATACAGAGCAAATTTTTTACATTATAGTCATTTAGTTGTTTCCACTAATTCTGAAGTTAAAAAATTTAATTATTTGTGCAATAACGAAATTATATTATCCTTTGAAAGCTGATCATGGACGATGAATTTTTTGAAGAGAGGAAGCGGGGGTTCATCCAAACCAAGGACGTCTTGAGGCATGGACCAACTGGGCCCGGACCTAGGGTCTCATCCTCAGTGGTTTCTTTCTGACTCTATCATAAGATCATGATCAATATAATTTTAGTGGTTAAATTTTGTTCCTGCATATATTCGCCCAAAAACTGGGAATTTCAAACTGCCTGTCAACTGGCAGAAGTGGTAAAACTGAATTATTATGTGATGACAGTTGCTCATGCCTAGGCCTAGGCCTAATACCATAAGCAATTATTCAACTCATTTAGTCGAAATGCGGCCGGCCATCGGTCGAGACGGTTTGTGTCTAAGCTTTTGAGATTGCGAGTCGTGCACGTTTATTTGTTTGAAATTACGTTTTGAACGAGTATTCAACAATGCATGCTATATATTGTGTTTGAAACATTATAATATGGTATATAGGTGTGTACCAACATGGGTACTAAAGTTCTAGATACTTTGTACACTTTGATATTTTATATATAAAACCCTTTGTTATAGAAAAATAAATTCCTTAGTTCAATCAGTTACACTTTCTTAAACATATGATCACTATATAAATTTAAGACAATTAATCATTAGCAATAATAAAATACTCGAAAACCATTCCTGAAAAATCGTATCATATTTTTTTACACGAATGTAAACAAAGAATTCACGGATACGGTAAAGGTTTTTACTATTTAAGGCGAAATTACTGAAATTATTAAGATTGGTTGATCAAATGTTGTTATTTAACACTGGCTGTAAATGTATATATAAGCTCAATTAATATTTTGGGCTTTTATTTCATTAAGTTTTTGCTAAAAAATTAAACTCTGAAGAAATTTTATAGAATTCTCTGCGCATTACTATACAATACGTTACTAATTTGCTTTTGTAAAAAAAAGAGGAAAATCGAAAAGAAAGATTTCTCATACTGTGGACCTAGGATCGTATTTAGACAAAGGCAATATGGGCTCCTGTTCATGACGACATTTTTTTATTCGAGGCAGCATGGAAAAAAGAATTTCTAATACCGTAACTAGATTTTTGATGACGTCCTGTCTGCGTCAGAAACGGCAATGTTCCTCTTGTGTATGGATGCAAACATTTAAGCTCTTTCGGGCCCTGGGTGCAGAAAATCTACAGGTCCCCTTAACACTGGAGGATTGAAATTTATAACCAAAAAATCTGGTCAAGTCTTGCTTAAATGGACCATTCTGGGCCCTTGAGTGTCCAATGGATAAACCAGCACTAAATGCAAAACCTTTAAATCCGGCCTTGAGTGGACCACGCTAACCCAGTTTTCAAGGTCGAAGGCTTAATAAATGGTGATCTATGAGTAAAATCATAGATTTGTGTCTTTATTCTAAACGTTAATATGCAGGAGACAGTATCAAGTTAACTAAAAGTTCGAATGTCCTCATGTGGTGTAATATGGAAAATAGGAATGTCCTACATTAACTCAGGTGTCAATCTCGTTATCTAACAGAGGTTTTGAATTACAAAGGCCGTCAGGTTGTTAGTAATTGCGTTGGTTTGGAGTGATTTTAATAGGAAAGGAAAAACATTTTCAAATTGAAAATTTCACTGGATTTTTTGTCTAAGCTAAACAATTTTAAAAGTATTTCTTAAGAATAAATGAAATTTGTCAAAAAAGTCTTCTCTTACATTGTTGAAAAGTTTAAACTTTTATCTTTCCAACGATGTATCGACATTGTTTACTAACAATGCATGAATATTTCATTCTTTTTCAAAGTTTTATTTGCTTAATATTAAAGAATCAAAGCACAAATGTGTGTGCGTGGAAATACTTCATCAGATATTAAAGTGCTCCAAAATTAATATCATTTACTCACCTCCTATCCCACGCAAAGAAGCAAATTTTATTGTATCAGAAATGATTTATTTTTTTTGATATAAAATATGTTCCAAATTTCGTCTCCTACACCAGCGGTTCTTAAACTGTGGTCCGCGGACCCCAGGGGATTTTTTGTACCTTTCTAAGGGCCTGCGAAGGTCTCTCATTTAATTTTAAGATTTCCCTCTTTTGTCAACTCTGAAAAGTCTCGTGGAAAAATTGAAATATGTGACATCCTAGACCAGATCACTGAATTGTCCTCAATGAACCTTTAAATCCCTTAGCCGAAGGATCGGTCCTGTATGAGTGATTAAATTAAACATTGGATTACACAGTAAGCTAACAAATGCACTCCTATAAAAGAGTTACAAAAATGTAATTGATGAATTGAAAAATGCTTCATTTCAAACAAAATGTTTTTATTTCCTGTAGGTTTTATTTGAGACATTTCAAAAATAAACAATTTAAACACATTTATATTTGAGGAAAATATGTATTTGAACATTTAAAATATAAAAAAAGAATATTTCATTCTTTCCCATTTTCAAATATAGCGATATATTCAATAGAGTTACAATAGAAAAAATTTGCTATTCAAACATTGTGGAGTGAATGAATATTAACGTCGCACTGTTCAGCTACACAAGGGCTTTTGGCGACGGACCACGTAATTTTTAATCATGGTCAAATGACGTGGACGACACCTGAGCTGACACTCTATCCTAACTACCACACCACACCAACGGAAGACGTTTGAGCTCTCGACAGATTTCGCGTACATCGCTGCCCTACACGGCGAGTCTTTAGTGGTACTGGGCTCGAACTCGTGACAAGCCAGCCATGATCCGATACCTATACCACTCTGCTACCGCGGCCACAGCACTTGTTATCAGGGACAAAATAATATAAATACAGGATATACATTGAAGTACAGTACATTGAAATGGTAAATGACTTAAAGTGCCACAAGAGAGATCCGATACCTAAACCACTCGGCTACCGCGGCCACCAAACATATTGTGGGAGTATTTTAAATAAAAAATATATTTAAAAAAAATTAATGGCAAAAAAATAAATTTTATACTCACCATCTTTTACAGTTTTTATCAGCCACAAAGTGAGTATAAAAGGTAGAAACAATCGTCTTCTCAAAAGGAACAAAATTTTCCTCCGGAACACTAGAAGAACAATGGTACCGTGTTCAATAATAACGAGACGAATAGAAGACATGTAATATTAAATTTTTGATAAATTTAAGTTCAGATAAATTCACTTTTTCTTTCATTTTTCATAATGTAAGATATCGAGAATTAAAAAGACTTAATATCCGAAAACAAAAAGAAAAATAAAGCATTTAGTTCATAGATGCTGTGGGAAAATCACATCTAAGGTAAAAAAATACAAAATAATAATTTTGATGGTAATTACCGTAAAATCCGGCGTATAACGCGCACTCTAAACACAAAAAATAAGATCGAAACTTAAGGTTGAGCGTTATACGCCTGGTATTAAAACGATAACTTTAAAAATAATAAAAGAGAAGAGTATAGAGTAAATTTTACTTCTACATGAATTGAAACACTGTTTATTTAAAAGAAATGACTTGCCTAATGAACTAAAAGAGTTGTAGCTCTAGAAGTATACTATTTGTTCAGAAGTCTGGAATAATACCTCGAATAAATGACTTCAAACGTAAGAGCAATGCATACTAATATTTCTGATTTCTTCGTAAAAAAGGGTGCGCGCGTTGTACGGCGAATATACCTAAAAATTGAAAAATTCGGCTTGAAAGTATAGGTGCACGTTATACGCCGGGTTTTACGGTATATACATCCTGGGATTATTACGCGTAAGGACTCAAGCTAGTCCAGAGGATTAGCGGGCCACTTCGGAAAAACATTATATCCCGCGGGCCGCATATAAAAATACATATCTTTATATAAGATTTAGCCACATTACAAATATTTATTGGAGTGAAAATTTAAAACAGAATGACGTGTTACTATTGTTTTTCATGCATACAAACATAGATAATATAATAATAATAATAATGCAATGTGATGAGAAATAATGTTTTCTTTATTTATATATAATTAGTGAGATATTTGTTTCTCAACTCTTTCACTCAGTGCTAGTCGATCTCAATGCGTGTATTTACGCATCGCAATTGATGTTGTTTTATGTTAACATCCGTTAAGTTTGAGCGTGATTTTTGTTTAATGTATTTCATTTTCGAAAAATAAAAAAGTAAAAAAAGATTCGCAGTAACAGAAGCAACGTGGTAAAATAGAAACAGTGACGGGATTTATTTGTTAAAAGAAACACACTAGAAACAAAAATATTTTACAAAATAGTGTCACATTTTGTAAAGTTGTAAAAAATCTCGCAGGCCGCAAAATCATTCAAGGTGGGCCCCCGGTATCCAATCTTTCCCGGTGATTTTTTTTTAACTCTTACACTTTTTTCTGCCAAATGTTCAAATTTTCTTTTAACATAATTGTAGAATAGCATCTATAATTTGAAATATAATTCTTATCGCAATATTCAATTTATTTAGTGTTAACCATTGTTTTTCTCGAACTTTGGAATACAGCGACGCACGCGTGTGGAGTTTGGGGCCTCCTCCTTTAAACCAACATATTTTTAACTTTTCACATAATGATTACGTCATCCACGTTTTTTTTTGTAAAGTATAACTCCTTCCATGAAAGTAGTCTGTGTATGCCAAATTAGATCCATGAGCAGATTCTAGTAAAAAAATGCAAAACTGCTTTGAAAAAAAACAACCCTTTTTTATGTTTAGTTTTTAAAGAATATCCTCAACGAATAATTATTCATTTACAAAATGTGGGAAAATTCTGTAAGTTATCCAGATTATAACTAACATCATAAGACAATAATTCCAAAAGTGGTCTATGACGACTTGCAAGGTGTCCACGTCAGTGAAAAAATAATTTGGGGGTCTATGAGGTGTAAATTGGGGTCTATGATGGTGGTTCTCATTAAACCAAATCATGATTTTAGTTTTAAAAGAAAATTTAGTCCAGTTGTGAGGTATTCGCCCGTGTGTGATACCTTACTTCTAAGTTATCTTCGTGACCTAGAGGTGTGGGAGTGAATGGAGATCCAGGCGTTGCCATGATTTTAAAATGTCTTTATTAAGATCTTAACTTAAACACTAACATTGATAATATTTATATTATAACTTAGCGGATCTGAGGTGAGAAAACACACAATACGTATTACCAAATAAGCGCGACTTTTATCACTTTATTCCCGCCTATTCCTAATCTCAACTTATACACAGTCCTAATAGATAACAGAATTATCCTACCTTAATCTCTTGTTTAACCGCAATTCTCTCGGATCCTAAATATCTTTTTTTATCTCGCGTGGAATAGTATCCACCTTGGCTTGATCGCTGTATCACGGATAGCTTCACACTCAATGACGGCTTTCTTCTCTTCCTTCAGTTCATGCGCTTAAACCCAGACTAGCATAATCACTTCCCAATAGGTCATACACTTACGTTAAACTTCTGCTATTTAAAAGGTTTCCCATTTGCATATTCACGCTTCGCTTCTGAATTTGGTTGGAAAGAATTTGCCTTTTTCGGCCCCAAAGAACCCAAGAGGAGTTTTTAGTAGAAAACGCGATGAGCCCGTCACAAAGTGGAAACCAGATTTTTTTTATCTATTTAATAGACTTATTTACTAATTTTAATAAAGATAATTTGTAATTACAAGATGACAGCATAAATTTTATTAAAAACAAAGACCATGTCCGCAATTTTGGCTTTTAAAAGACATACCCGTCATTTATCACGAATTATGGAATATCGTAAGAAAATATTTAATTATTTTTCCTAGTGAGAAGGAGTTTCAGTGTGGTTGCCAATCTCCAAAACAAAAAAGAAAGGGAGGGGGGATAAGGTCTGTGAGCTCTACTAACCGAGGAGATTTAGGTTTAAACTTGGCACGATTGATTCCAAATGTTGAAAAATTGTTATTGAAGCACCCAATTTATATTCCTCTCTTTAAAAGCATTTATTTGTTGCTCATTTATTTTAATATTAATTAAATTTTAATTTAATTAACATGTTTTTCTTAAGTTTTAACACCATACTTCACTTAAGTTAGGAATTTAAATCGGTTCAAGTAAGTAGTTCTATACCAGCTGTCAGAAAGACATTTAAATAGGTAAATTTGCAAAAATTCAATATTAAGTAAGCAGGGGTCTATCCCAAATCGAAAAACATGGCAAGGGGTATATGAAATAAAAGAGTTTAAGAACCTCTGTCAGAAGAGATCATATTAAATTTTAACATAGTGAAAGTTTTAATTGCATTTATATATAAATATATAAGCATGCATTTAATCACCATAAATGTAATAAAGCATATATATATTTCTTAAAATATTACTTGTGATGCACTTAGTCGAACTCTTAACAAAAATCGAAATATTATTTGTCTTCAAATTTTTTTATATCTCTAAGCAGTTGCATTGAAAGATTATTCACTTGTAGTTTTTACTTTTCCTCAGTCTATTAGATTACTAACAATTTTACAGCTTCCGATAAGATATAATGTAAGCTATATATTATTTTTATTATATTAATTATAAAATATTTCTTTATAAATAATTTTAATAATACATTTTATATATTATAATATATATTTTTTATTTATAATATGTTGTATTTCACATTATTAAACTGTTTGTAACTAATTTTTTACATAAATTATCGTTAATATTTATTATAATATATTTTTACAATAAATTGTTTATTAATAATTATATTTATAAAATGTAATAGAAATTATTTTACTTTCTAAAATACAAAACAATTATCTAAAATATTACTTAATATTTAACAAACCTTTTAAAATAAATTTATTTAATTATAAAAATAATTAAATGAGTTTAAAAATTAAAATAAAAAAAAGTGATCGCGTGACTCGAACCTTCGCCGGCCTCACGATAAACAGGCACTATGCCACTGCATCTCTGACGCTAGTTAAAATTTAATTGTATAAATCTGCGAATGAATTTCGAAGGCTATTTTCTCCAAATTGACTGCCCATTCGGCAGAATTAAATTGAGGGGTGAATACCTTAATTACACAAACTATTACACAAAGTCTCGTCCCCAAATGAGTTTTCTTAGTCGTGCCCTCCACTTGTAAGCCAAAAATAAGAGGCTATCAAAATATTAATGCATTCTTAAAAGTAATACTATAGTATTAACTATTGTTACTATTTGATTATTTAAAAACCCTTAGAAATTGTAAACAAACATGAATTAATCTTTTATTTCTGATATAAAACCATTATTTATAAATTCTTTACAAATTTCAAATTGGTTCATGGGTCTTCTCTATCTCATAATCAATAGATCTCGATGATGTATATTACCGGGGAAACTATAACCTCATATAACTAATAGACTAGAGTTATATTTTTGGAGAACAGCAGCTGACAGCTATTGAGATTTGTATTTTTAACTCATTTTCACCCAAGACTTTTACATCGAACAATATGATGCTTGAAATTTGATTACACACCCTCCTCCCTGCTTTGAAGTGGAAATTTGATTTCCAATTCAGGTGTTACCCTCGTCTGACTGCAACTCGCCAATAACCTAAAACGCGGTTTAGTGTGGCGTTAATTGAAAGAAAAGCAGCCAACCAATCAAAATTGATGATTTCCACCATAGTCTACTGAAACTTGTGCTGTTTTCTCGCGTTTCTTTTTACCTACTCTTCCGAATTGACAGAAAACTGTGAATTGAAAGAAATTGTAAACTCCTAAAACGGCGGTCGCCAAACTTTTTGACTTCACGGACCAGTAAATTAATAATTTTAATCTTACGGATTTTGTGAATGTTAAATATATATATATATAAAAATTGCGATCCAAGAACTCTCAATTAATGCATCTTAAAACATAACTTGTGATAAGTGAGCATATTTCACATTTTTCTAGGGACCAGCGAAATTTTCTCGCGGACCACCACTATGGCGACCTCTGACCTAAAAAAAACCCTCCAGTGGCAACACAAGTTTGTAGTTTTCTTGCACTTTTAAACAAAACCGAAGTCAGCGACAGTAGACATAACTAATTACCAATTCCGGAGCCCCCCGCCCGTCATCGAGAGGATAAGGGGGCATAATTTTCTGTGCAACCGACATCAACATTCGGGCTGAAATTACATGAAAGATTTGCTTTTTCGAAGCGGGATACGCTCCGGAGATTCACTGAACTCTACTGTTGCAGTATGCTAACTCACATCGTGAGAGCCGTTGTCTTTTTTTCCAAGACTTTCGTTAAATCAGCTACCGTAGAAAGCAGGTCTTGGGTTGCTTTAGTGAGAGGCAACTTTTTGAATGGAGGAGCTATAATTTCAAGGACCCTTGCATACGGGTTTTTATCTCTCGCCATCACATGCTACATTAATTTCATTGTATGTAAATTTCATCCCTTGTCAAATTGGTTCTGCTTTTCTAAATACAGAATAATATATCCCCTATCAAAAATTTCCTTTTGAGGAGTATGAATATGCATCTGAATTGAGAAAGGGGAGCAATTTAACAGGCATGGTTAATCCGTACGCATAAGGAATATATTCAGCCGTGAATAGCTAGTGAATATGGTCACGAACTCGAGGCTGGAGAGTGTGAATGAAATCCCGCTGTGCAGGTGGGGACCGATGCATGTTAAATTTGTCGAGGCTCAAACGTGTGGTGTGGAAACTAGGAGAGGGGGTGCCAGTTCAGGCGATTGTATTTGCGATTACGTTGTAAGAGAATATAACCGTAAAATTCGACGTATAACGCGTACTTTTAACACAAAAAATAAGATCGAAATTTATGGGTGTGCGTTATACACCGGGTATAAAAAAAAAAGAGAGCTTTAAAAGTAAAGAAAAGATGAGCACAAAAAAATTAACTTCTGCATAGATCGAAATATTGTTGATTTAAAAGAAAGGACATTCCTTGTGAACTTAAAAAGGGTCGTAGTCAGTGGCGCATACAAGGGGAGGGGTCCTGGGGATCCGGACCCCCAAAGCCCTTGATTTTTTTTCGATTTTATATAGTACGTAAAATTTAATTAAGTATTTGTTATTAATGATTAATTTTATTAATGCTAATTATTTATTCAATAATTAGTTTTTTACTGTGTTTTGTTCCCGAAAATTGACAAAATCAAAAGGAAGCATGATACAAGAATGGTGAACTTTCGACCCCGAACCTCCCCTGAAAAATTCCTGTGTGCGCTACTGGTTGTATAGTTATAGAAGTAAACTATTTTTATCTAAAACTTGTAATACAATCTCGAATAAATTAATTCAAAACATATGAGCATTACTCCCGCTCATTTGACGGGGTGCGGGTTAGGCGGCGAATATACCAAAAAATTAAAAATTGCAGCCGACAATCTTAGGCGCCCGTTATACGCCGGATTTTACGGTATATATATCTCATCCAATTCATTCATACCTTCCTTCAAAATAGGATCTTCGTAATCAAAGTAAATACGTCACATTCAAATAGGGACTATGTTCAACCAGAATGATTGGTATCTTGAGCTCTCTCTCCATCTATACAAGACTTAACACACTCAACATTGGCTCGCTCTTTGTAGTCAACACAAGTCAATTAAACGGAGATTCTCGCACAGAGAGCGAATTTAAAAAACACGGAAAATGCATGCTCACACGCACGAACTAGATTTTAGGAATAAATGTAAATAAAAATATCAGGCAATCTTGTGTTCAAAAAATTCGGAAAATTGGAGTTCCCGCTAAATGTGGCATCATTTGATGACGAAACTGAGCTTCAATGGTTCTTGATCTTGGTCCTCATTTATATGTATAATAGACTGCGGTAGCCCACTGGTTAAGGTATCGGATCATGGCAGGCATGTCATGAGTTCGAATCCAGTACCACTTAAGACCCGCCGTGTAGGGAAGCGATGCACGGTAAATCTGTCGAGAGCTCAAACGTCCTCCCGTTAGTGTGGTAGTTAGGATAGGGGTGCCAGCTCAGGTGTCGTCCTCGTCACTTGATCATGGTTCAAAATTACGAGGTCCGTCGCCAAAAGCTCTCGTTCAGCTGAACAGTGCGACATTAATATTCACTCACTCATTATATGTACAATAGACTAATTTTTAAAAACTTTACATCAAATACCTTTTCAAAAACTTTAGAACTAAGTTCGACATAGTATTTCTCTAAATGGTCGTGGAACTTAGTCTCCCCTGTTTAAGCAACGAAATTTTATTTTATAACTTCAACACCCAATGATAACGTACGCTGTCTCTGCATAGGAAGGAATCAGTGAGCCCAGCTTGTACGAAAATATTTTAAAGAATTTAAAACAATATGTTTAAAATATTCACTAACAACCTACAGTATATTAGGTACCGAAATAACCTAGAGATCAGGACCAAGAACTTCTGACTAACATTGCCGAGTGGCGGGTTCGAGTCCTGGTGCTACTGGAAACCCGCCGCGTTGAGCTGGGGTTCTTAACCCAGTGCCCGCGACTGTCCGCTGTGTACTATATCAATATCAACCGTGGCAAATCCACGGCTTGCGACGAATTTTTGTGTGACTGCGAGATTCATCATACTTTAGCCCTTTTTCTACCGACGGTACTTATAAGTACCACTCACTTTTAAATAACATGGAATAACCAATTTTACGAATATTCAGAAAATACTTAGTAGAAATATTCTTTGAAATCCACTCTTCCAATATATATGGCAGCACGGATTCTATGATGCGTATTTTAGCGGGAAAGGCGAATAGTTTTATAGCTGAAACTGCATTTTCAGCTGACGGCGTTTTAAGCAGATTGCAAAGATTATCATTTTTGCCCCAAAGAAATAGGTAATGTAAAAATTTAAGAGTCTTATTTTTTTATGTTAATTAGGACCTTAGAAAACGATTTGACTCTTTATTTTAAATGAACAGTATTTCTCATTAATTTTACAGTGGAATATCTTTAATTAATTAGCTCTAACGGAATAAATTTTACAGAATTGAGTATTTTGTTTATGTATATCCTTTAATTTTTTCAATGTAGTGATCCAAAAAAAATATTGGGTGAAAAAAACTGCAGCAAATCATAAAGCGGTAAATAACGGGTTAATTAATAAAATATAAGCCGTAAAATTATTGTACTAGCAACACTGTTTTGTTACTACTAGTACTGTTTTGTTATTACTAGTACTGTTTTGTTATTACTAGTACTGTTTTGTTATTACTAGTACTGTTTTGTTATTACTAGTACTGTTTTGTTATTGTCGTTGAAGATCCTCGCGTTGAATCTGTTGCACATGAAGAATTTTCACCCTGCGATTTAACTGATTAACACATCTGTTCCACACATTTATGTAAATCGAAGTTTTCAACAATGAACACAATTAAAAAAACAATCAGATCTCGACGATGCTATATTGTGAACATCATACTATACGCCTGACTTTGAAAAATTAATGGATAGTACGCAATGCCAAAAATCGCGTTAAATGTAATTACTTTGAATTTTTTGTTACCTTTTTAGTGTAGGATATTTTTTTGTGATGCTTATGATTGTAATAAAATAAAGAAATTTTAAGAATCATTATACGTTTTTTTTGTTCTGTGCCCTCCAGCAATTTCCCGTTTGTCATATATATGTGCCCTGACGGGGAATAAGGCAAAGAATCCCTGGTGTAGAGGGTTTGATGCGTGTCAAATCTGCCGAGGCTCAAAGTCCTCCCGATGGCCTGATACGGAAGTTTGGAGATGGAAACACCAACTTAAGTGTCGTCTTCGTCACTTGACCTTGGTTCAAAATTAAGAGAAGATCCGTCACCAATAGCCCTCGTGTTGCCTAAGAGTATGACGTAAATAAATACTCGCTCTCAAGTTTCTGATTTTCAGCAATATGTTTTTCCGATTGATTTTAATTATGGCATTTTATTCCTTTTTTTTCGTAATTTAAGGAAAGCTGTTTACTATGTACTTGATTGTACCACATCAACCACTTCACATGAAGAAACTAGCAAAGGAGAATATTAAAGAGATATGGGTGCGAAAATTTCTTCCTAACAAAATGCAGTCGAACCTCTATATAACGAACCTCTATATTGCGAATTTTTCTCTATAGCAAACTTTTTCCTGGAATCTTGACCATTTCACGATTTTCTTCGTGAAAATATCCTCTCTATAGCGAAGTGCAATTTTTATGTAACGAACTTTTTGTTTTGTGATTCAATTTTTGTTCCCCGTTTTCTTAAAGTATTTCTGAAAAATGTTCATGTTATTCTCTCTTTAACACATTTTATGGTGGTCAGAAATCTTGAAATGGTTTTATTAGATCCTAACACGCCAAGAGCAATAGAGTTCTGGACGTTTCATTCAATAAAAGCCACCTTTAACCCCAATTGCCCAGTTCACTAGAAACATCTTCGATATCCTCTTCCACCCTCAATGGAGTTGTCCTGTTTTCCGTGTTCTAATTATAAAATAATGTATGTTTAATTTTACTTGTATGGTTTATATATAAATTATAAAATTTTCTTTAAATTCATTAATTTTAGTATAAAATTATTTTCTTAATATTGAAAATACAGTGAATTCTCCGACATTCTTTTTTCTTGTTTTTCTTGCAGTTTTCTTTCTTTCTTTTTTGATGGGTAAGATATATAAAATAAGCATAGATTAATTTTTTTTAAAGTGTGAATAATTACTTTTTCATATATAGTGTTCATGAATTTAAATTTTGTTTTATGGGGTTTATAAAGTATATTAAAAGATGAACCTCTATATAGCGAATTTTCCATATAACGAACTTTTTCTGGGATTTAGCGACTTCGTTGTATAGAGGTCTGACTAGTTTTATTGATTGTATTTCTTGAATTGGTGTTGTTATGGTGACCAAATGGTCATGGTCAGTAACTAGAGTCTTGGTGTCACTTAAAACCTGCCGTGTAGAGGAACTGATACACGTCAAATCTCTCGTGACTCAAAGTTCTGACGTTGGCGTGGGGTGCCGAATTAGGTTTCGTCCTCCTCTGATGTGTGTGACCGAGGCTTCAAATTATAAGTTCCGTCGCCAATAGCCCACATGTTGGTTCTGGGTGCGATGTTAATGAAAATCAAACCAAGTTCACCTAGTCTCGATAATAAAGTCGAAGTTGTTTACTTTGTGGGAACCCCCCTGGGTTCCACCCTGGACACTAAGATTGAATCGAGGCAAAGAATTACCAGACGACATTTTTACAATAACAGATAATTTTTATTCACTTGATTCAATTATCAACCTTCTAAATACAAATATGAATCTATATGTCTACGTCAATGGGATTGAACTTCACTATAAAATTAAATCACGAAATATGATACTAATCAACTATTAAACTCACTATCAACGGGTTTACCGGAATAAGAGGACCGAGAGATATACGCAATTGAATTACTAGCAATCATTAACTTTACACTAACTCTATTATTTATCTAATCTTATTATCCGATAAATGAAGTTTAAATATAACCTGGCTTTTACTACTCTCTCCTTTACAGTCGGATCAACTTTCCAAATGTAAATCGCTGCCTGATACTCAGCTAGAAACTAATCACACAATCAACTTGAATCTTCTTAGTTCTCCGTTTATGTATCTCTTGGCTCAATAGCCTTCTTCGCTAACCTACCACACTCTCCTTATATACTTTGATTCATTTGCATATCCCGTTTCCTCCTTTTAGAGCTGGTTGGAAATATACGCGAATTTACAATCCCCAAAGACGCCCAAGAGTATTAGTGATAAAAGTGCCGTATAGATTCGTCACAACTTACATTATTTTTTAAAGTTTCATCTGTGAGGAGACGCAGAAAAATAGACGGATACAAGTGTTCAGAAACATTGAACAAGTTAACAATCTTAAATAATGGTCACATCTATAACTGCTAATTTACACGAGGTATATGTGTATAGCTAGTGGATTAACATTTATAAGCCTACTTTGTAGACTAATTTTCTTGCCCTTCATATTAAAACCATTATTACAACTCCGGCCACATATATTTTGTATATTTAAATCACAGGTTCTCAACGTGGGCGATAACGCCCCTTTGGGGGCATTTGAGGCTTTCAAGGGGCAGTAAAAGACCCAGAGTGAGTTGGGGGTTGAGATGGTATGGAGGGGCATGGCAGATTAACCAAATATAGTCTAAGAAAGACTAAAAAAAAAAAACACGCTGATTATATACTAACAAAAGTAAACTTTAAAACTGGTTACCTTATATTAATTGTATGTATTTAAAATTTAATATTCGTTGCAATACCTATTTGAGATTTGCAAGTAAAAAAAAATTGGGGGCTTTAAAAATATATATATTCTATTTTAGTAATAGAATATTTTTTAAAAATTTAATTATTTTCACCACGTATTGTGTACGCGCTTATTTTTCTGGAGTGGGAGGGGGGGATATCGAAATATTCACTAGAAAAGGAGGCACTAGTTCAAAGAAGGCTGAGAACCTATGATTTAAAAGATACCTAAAGAAGACCGTTTGAAAAGTATAAAAATATTAGCTGTTTAACATCAGTTTTTATGGAAAGGGCTGATAATGTCTTCGACCACACACACACGTATTCATGTTGAGCTGTACAACCATGTTTTAAATAAGAAATTACGAGTATAACTCGTTTACATATTAAATTATATATATTTTTTTAATTTTTTCATTATTTTTTATTATATAAAAATACATTCTTACTGTTTGTTGAGTTTTAATCAATCTAACAAGCATGCCACATATGAAAACAAATAAAAAAAGGTACACGGTAGTTAATAGTTTAATTTTTACTGGCATTTTATTTCATCAACGTTTTTTACGGAATACTTACCTTTGTTTATATAACGCATTGTTTTTCTGGCACCTATTTCGCAGAGTTTTGAAGAATCCTTTCGATACAAAATGAAGAAAGAAAGAAAAAAATCTCCGATTTTCTCACGTATTTCAAATGTTTTGAAAGGTTCACTGTATTTAAAAGTGAGGGGGGAAACTTCTACCCTCTCGCTTCGAAAAAAAGTCACGTTTCCAGGTTATCTGAATTCTTCAACAAACTTTCATTTATAAGGTTCCAAATTCCCATTTGAATTGACATTTACCGTTCTCTCTATACTCTTAGTTTCCAATGAACAAGTTCTTAATGGAACGAATTACACAAAAAGAATAAACTGGTAAAGAAATAATACTTTTTACATGCACAGATATACTACTTTTCTTTTTTGGTTTTATTGTTCGGCAGAAGTTACTTATCCCTGTAATGAAAAAAAGGTAGCTTATTTCTCAACTTTCACGAAAATATCATGTGCAGAATTAGTTTTTATTGTAATAAAAATAAACATGTTACAATCGTCTCTTTATTTCAATTGTAAGGAAATGATGATTCTATCTTTTCCTAAAAGGTCTAATGTTTGAGTATAACGGAATCAAAAAGTGCATATTTTTAGAAAGGTGACAAATGGTAAAATAAAATCCTTCTTCATACACCTTTTTGAATTTAATTTTTAAGAATAATATTAATATTTCTGTTCTTAATTGGGAAGTATACAGTTATACTTTCGTGTGTGAGCCAGCGGTCTTTTAACTTTTGCGACTCATGTAACTCTTAGAAGTGTAAGGTGTTTTGGGGGAATCTCATTCTACATACACGCACACAAACTTAGAAGAATTTATCTTAAATTGATATTTTGAATTTGGAATTGACACGCATCACCTCTTTATTGATTTTCAAACCGCTTATGACAGCATCAATAGAAAGGTTCTTATTGCAGCCATGAAAGAGTTCAAAATCCCTGATAAGTTATTAGGGCTGATAAACCTGATATTAAGTGAGACGAAGGTCATAGTCAAAATGGAAAATGATCTTTCGGACCCATTGGGAAAAAAAAAAATGGCGTTCGACAGGGAGATGCACTGGCGTGTCTTCTATTTAATCTAGCATTAGAAAAAGTGGTAAGAGACTCCAATATCAATACCAGAGAAAATATTTTTAATAAATCGATGCAGTTGTTGGCTTTTGCTGATGACATCGATATCATCGCTCAAACACCCACTGCAGTAAGACAGGCCTTCTTATTCTTAGAGAAAGAGGTCCTCAGAATGGGACTGAAAATCAACGAGAATAAGACCAAGTACATGCTTTGCACTAAATCAGATTTTAACAATTCCCGTTTTAAAATTGAAGAGTATAGTTTTGAAGTTGCTGACAGCTTTTTTTTTTTACTTATTTAGGTTCAGAAATCAACAATAGAAACGATTGTACTACTGAAATACAAAAGAGAATTACTATGACTAATAGATGGAATACGATATTATGTGAAATCAAATTTAATCAAAAGAAAAAAAAAGGTTTTATTGTATAAAAGTCTTTAAAGATTAGTATTAACTTATGCATGTGAAACTTAGTCCATGTCTCGAACAGATGAGAACATGATTAGTATCTACGAAAGGAAGATTTTGAGAATCATTTTAGGAGGAATTCAGGAAAATGGAACATGGCGAAGCAGGTCAAATTTAGGGCTCTATCAATCACATAAGGAATTTGACATCGTTAACTTCATCAAAATACGACAAATTAAATGGGCAGGTTCACGTTATCAGAATGAACGAAGGCCGCAACACTAAAAAAGTCTTCAATGCTCAACCAATTGGCATACGAAAAAAGGGCATGCCAAATCTTACATGAATTGATGGCCTAGAAAAGATCTCCTAGTTTTAACAATTAAGAATTGGAGAACACTAACAAGAAGAAAGCTGGCCTGGAAAAGGCATCTTGAGAAGTCCAAGGCCCACCCTGGGCTGTCGTGCCACTGAGGAAGGAAGGAATGTTTGAAATAGATCCACATATTATAGATACTTTATGTGAAAAAAAGTATTTATTTGTTATTAAAAATTGTTAATGTAATTTTAATGTTTTAATGTAATACGCAAAGGTAGATACAAAACATGGATAATTTCTGATGAAACGCTGTTTCATCTGTCGTTCACAACTGGCAAAACGAAAGACTCTACATATTTCAAGCAAAAAATCTCGGAAAGACGCAGCTGTTTTGAAAAATGCAAGTTGGTCGTCAGGTGTTATGGTATGGACGGAAATATCCTCTCAAGGCTTAACAAAACAACTTTTTGTAGAACCAAACTTTAAAATTAATGCTAAATACTATTAGAATAAAGTATTGAAACACTTGATCAATAAAAGTAAACGTTTTTACCCTCAAGGAGACTTTGTTTTTCACCAAGATTCTGCACTAAGTCATATTGCAAAACCATCTAATAATAAAAACAGCCTTTCTGAAGCAATAAAGCCTTCGGTCATTAGGTGTAATTAAGTGTCTTATATATTTTTAGCAAGAATTCATTCTGTGAAAGCAGTATAGTTGATAAAAAAAAAGGTTCCTACTTTTTTAGTAGTAAATAATTATTTCTATTAAATTTTTTCCACCTTTTATAAAAAATTAAGTAACATAAGCAACAAAAATACGTTAAAAAAATTTAAAAACAAAGAAAACTCAAAAATAAAAGTAAATAATATTTATAAATATAAGAAATAAAGATTTAAAAAAATATATTTATAGTTCCATAACTACCCATTGGGAACGTGGCTAGCCTAGTGGTTAGAGCATCGGACGCCAGACCGGAAAGCCTGGGTTCGATGCCCGATGCCACCAAATACCCTCCGAGTACACACGGAGTACATGCTCGTTAAATCTTTGGATCCGAAAGTCTTGTGGGTGGTCGCAGCAGAAACCCCGAGTGCAGGAGAATATTTCCCTCCCCTCCAGTTCAATGCCTAAATTGTGGAGGTGGGGATAGGTGGTGTCACCATCTATCGTAAAAAAGTTCTGCCTGTCTCAGGTTCAGGCAACTTTCATTCCTTCCCTTCGGGAAGGACACGACATCAGCAACAACTATCCATCGTTGATGAAAACTAAGACCAATTAATTGTAACTGCCTGAACCACAGCTCCGCTATCATCGTATGAGGTATCCAACGTTCATCATGTTCTTTAATAGAAAATAAGAGGAATTTGCCCTTGCAATGGAACCCTTGCAACCTTTCTGTCTAATTTGTGAAGTGTGGTAAAAACGTGAATTTTCTTGATCTGTTTGTATCACATGTTCACGTATATAAATATAAGATAAGATATATAGATATAAGATAATAACTTAAAAATCATGTGAAATTATGAAAGTTTTTACAAAAAGGAAGAATTTTTTTCTTGTTTCGTTAAGAAAAAAGGAGTTTGATATTTATATAATAAGCCATTTTGGAATTTATCACCTAGAAATGTAAAAAAAAAAAATATATATATCACACCTAGATGATATTTTTTAAAGTTTCTTTAAAAGTCATAACTTTTTAACTTCAACTATATTAAATGTTAATAGTTAATATTGCTAATATTAAAGCAAATTTGCCAATTGAGTTAGAGAATATAGACTTGTGTGTTAAGGTTCTTCCAAATCAATGTGTTCTATAGAACAGCGGTCGCCAAACTTTTTGACCTCACTGACCAATAAATTCATAATTTAAACTCCGCGGACCACTAATAGGATTTTTTTAAGAGTTAAATATATTTATAAGAAAAAAATTGTAATCTAAGAACTCATAAAATATACCTATTTAACAGCATGAAACTATTAATTTTAACCGAATTATGAAAGCTTTATTAATAAGCCATTAAAAATAAACAAAAACTGCAAAAACAAAGTTTTTAGCATTATACATTTCTAGTGTCGTGGATGTTGCTGATTACTTGAAATAGGATTATGGATATTTGGGCCCAATCTTGTGTTACTGCCAGACGAAGAAATGCATTTATTTCAAGCGGAGATCACTATCGTGTTTTGATGGCTATGACAGATGGGCCGTTCTTATAAATAAGTTGTGAAGAATTGAAGTTTTTAAGCCTGTTCATTAAGAAAAGGGTATTCACTTTTTATAAATAGCCAAAACTGAGATCTTGATCAAGATGAATGAAATTTACATTTGAGAGTTTCGTCGGACGATAGGTGGATGAGGCTTTCTTTTAGATGCATGTTTAAATTATTATCCAGAATTTTCGCTGCAAACGCATCTATTATCTACATATTACCATCTTCATTTCTTGGGTAATAACAAGCAAATATTCTGCAAGTGTTTTTTATAACTAGGCTTACTACTTGCCGGTTAACAGCATTTACATATATTCAAAAAAATTTATAAAACATTTGTAGATCGTCTTCAACCAACCGCGTTTTTGCCACAGTAATATTTTCTCTTGAAACGCATCCATTTTACTTTACAGTGTGAACAAGTCTTTAAGTTGCCCTTGCAAGGATATGTTTAGTTCATCTAACAGGGGAAAAATGTCTGCCATGTATGCAAGCTTTGCTAGTCACTCATTGGTGGACAAGAATTTTTGCAATTTCGTATTATTTTGTTCCTGGAAAAATAATTCGTTTTCTTCCCTTAAAACATAACTTAACGTGATTAGTATATTCCCCATTTTTCTGGGGACCAGCGAAAATTTTTTGTGGACCACCACTTTGGCGACCTCTGCTATAGAAGATATAATCCCCCTTCCCCAATTTACCATAAGAAATTCATTGGCTGCTCATTTTAAAATTTAGTTACATTTCAAAATTCTCTTACAATGTAACTTAGAAAATGATATATTGTTCTATGTATACGTTTCCTCATGAACTCTCATGAGTTTGAATTAAATGTCCGCAGGGAAATTTTAAGGAACGTGAACTAGTAATACAAAATTTATATATATAGATTGAAATTTTCTCACTATAAGAGATGTATCTGTTGATTAATAATTGTAGCTAAAAAGGTTCTCTTATTTGCTCATGAAAACTTATTTTCAACTAGGAAAACAATAAAAACTGATTTTAAATATTAGCTCTGTTTAACATCAATTTTTATGAAAACAGCTGATAATGTCTTCGACCACGTAGTCATGTTGAGCTGTACTACCATGTTTTAAATAAGAAATTACGAGTATAACTCGTTTACGTATTGTATATTTATACTTATATATATATATATATATATACTTACACATATATAATACATATATAATACACATATATATATATACTTATATATATATATACTTATATACACACACATATATATATACATATATATATATATACATATATATATATATATATACATATATATATATATATATATATGTATATAAAGAGTGTTTTTTTTCCAGGCATAGAAGTTTAAGTTGCCATTACTTTCCAAGATGGCGGCCGATTTAACAGCTGTCAAATGATTTATTCTCAGTTTGGTTTGGCAGTTCATCAAAACGATCATCAAGCAACGCGTAGATTCGTCGAATGGGCCCAAAACGAGATTGCCATTGTTCCCGATTTTCATAAGCGAATTTTGTTTAGCGATGAAGCGCACTTCTGGTTGAATGGCTACGTCAACAAACAAAACTGCCGCATTTGGAATGAAGCTAATCTACAAGTGTAGGTCGAAACACCGTTACATCCAGAAAAACTGACTGTTTGGTGCGCTTTATGGGCTGGTGGAACCATTGGTTCGTACTTCTTCAAAAACGATGAAGGCCACAACGTTACAGTCAATGCTGATCGGTATAGAGCCATGATTACTAACTTTTTCATTCCTGAATTGAACAATCATGATGTCCAGGAGCTGTGGTTCCAACAAGACGGCGCAACATATCACACAGCTCGTGCCACAATCGATTTATTGAAAGACACGTTTGGTGACCGCCTAATTTCACGTTTTGGACCTGTGAATTGGCCTCCAAGATCTTGTGATTTAACACCGCTAGACTATTTTCTGTGGGGCTATGTAGTCATTGGTCTATGCGGATAAGCCACAAACGTTTGACCATTTGGAAGACAACATTCGCCGTGTTATTACCGATATACAGCCACAAATGTTGGAAAAAGTCATCGAAAATTGGACGTCCAGATTGGACTACATCCGAGCCAGCCGTGGCACTCATATGCCAGAAATCATATTTAAAATGTAATGTCACAAGATTATCTTTCGAATAAAAAAAAAATTCATGTCAATCGGATAATACATCGTTGTTTTATTGCAATTTAAAGTTCTATACCTCTAAAAACACACACACACATATATATATATATATATATATATATATATATATATATATATATATATATATATATATATATATATACTTATATATGTATACACGTATAATTATATTTATAGTTATAGTTATTATATATTGTTAGTATAGTTATTGTATAGTTATCGCAGGGCCGGCCCTAGTAGTTTTGCCGCCCCTCTCTCTAAAGCAAAAAATTATAATTAAAAAAGATGAATTGTTCACATAAAAAAAAATTTGTAAACGAAAAGGGAGCATAACAATTAGATGTATTATCTTACTTCTTAAAAAATACAAACTAATTCGAAATTAAGAACATAATTATCTGTTATTATTTGAAACGAGTAAAATGTAAGAGAATGAATTACCCATTTCAGCAGGCCAATTTCTTCGAAAAAGTTCCTGCTGATGGTGGACATCACAAGCGTTTATTTTAACTTACAAACTACACTCGAGACTAAAATAAAACATCTCTCATGTGTGCTTCTCTATTAACCGAAAATTCTAATTATCCCTGTCCCCTTGATAGCTGAAATCGGACATCGGGTGGTTAAAAAGAATGTTCGTAGTAACTCCACTCCGGGCTGGAGAGAAAATTATTAATGAAAGATGTGTAAACATATCAAATTTGATGATTTAACATGTACTTCCGCCTTGAACCATTCAAGTTTCATCAGGAACTGGCATTAAACGCAGTGCCGGTTTAATCTCATTTCGGGCCCTGGGCGCAGTAGATCTAGGGATCCCTTTCACACACTGACGGATCGAAATTTATTACCAGAAAACCTTGTTAAGTCCAGCTTATCCGGGCCTCTGGGTGTCTCCCATGCGCCAAATGGATAAACCGACACTGATTAAACGTATAGAGTACAAAAAATAAGGAAATAAGTTAACTAAATAAATATCAAATTCCCACACAATAATATTTCAGGAAATATATAAAAAATTTTGTAAAAAAAAAATATTTCTCAAGTTCGATCCTAATGCCACCCTTAAAATTTTCCGCCTCGGGCAGGGGTCCGGTTTGTCCGGCCTTAGAGCCGCCCCTGGTTATCGATTGTAGTCATACGATCATTCTCCATTTGCATCCAAAACAATATAAAATCCCTAAGAATAACTTTTTTTTATATCTCAATAAGAAACACATACATAAATCAACAATTCCAACAACAAATGAAATGTGTTCAAAATTATTCTAATCTGGTGTTTAGTTTGAAAAAAAACTGAAAATGTATTTTTTTTCTTGCTTTTTTTTCTCTAAGCCTTAAGGTATCCGACTATGTTCGAAACCGTGATTTTAAAATAGCGCATAAATGGATAATTTTCATGATATGTAGTGTCACTTAGATTAGAATACATGTATAAAATTGTTTTAAGGATATTTTGACAAAAAAAATTTATTTAAATACAATATTTTGGCAAAAAATTGATTCAGAATAACCTTTTGTCAAAATGTTCTCCTTTTTTGCTTCTAAAATAATAATATTTTGCTCATATAAGGTAAAGACTTCTCCAGAAAGTCTGAACTATTTTTTTTTTGAAAAATTCACATTATTTTCAGTTACAACCCATTGAAATAATTATCGGCGTTTTTTTCTTAAAATTTCTCCCCTCTTTTGTCGTAAAATATGGATAAACCCACTTCTAAGTTATATATTTTAAAAATTCTAGCTCAGCCTCTGCACAGATGTCTGAGCTATAGACAGGCAAAGTATTATTATAATAGAAGCATTTTTCACAAAAGGAGAATATTTTAAAAATTGGTCATTCTATGTTCATTTTTTATCAAAACAACTTAAATAATTTTTTTATTGTAATACTATTCTTAAAACAATTTTATATACATTTTCTAATCTAAGTGACACTAAATATCATAAATATTATCCATTTATACGCTTTTGCAAAATCACGGTTTCGAACGTAGTTAGATACCTTAAATCTTCGCTTTTATTGAGTTAGCTAGTAGAAATATCGTTGGGTGGATGACTTGAGTACCTAGCTCTTCCAAGCTATAACTACTAGTAGAAATCGTTTGGAAAGAAAGCCCAGGTTATGTTACATGTAACTACCTGTATAGTATATAGTATATTCTTTGCAGTCACTTGGGATTGTCCCATTTCCCCCTCAAGCCGGCTGTCACCAGGAAGGGAGTAACCTGATCGAGAGAACATGAGTTTTAATAATGGCCGCCGCTATTGTTGTGGGGGGGGGGGTATTCTAAAATACATGTGGAGGGAAGTAATCTAAAATCATTTGGTCTATAGTAGTTTTGGTAGTCTTTGGTCTTGGTGTCCGCCATTAACGGCGCCTTCATGCATGAAAGCTCTGTGTAACGATAAGAACCGGTTCTAAAGGGACCACATGTATAAAATAACCAAAGTGTGAGTTAGTAATATACAATAAAAAAGATTAATTCTATCAGAAATAAACAGCAACTCGAAATATGTCGTTTCCTGTACAATGTTGGTAAATCTAAATTTTGACTTCGATGTCAAAAGTTTCATTTATTTGAAAGGTGGGATTGTTCGTCTGTACCATCAAGGACAACCCTAAGAATTTTGGAATTATATAATAAAGTCTGACATCTCTCTCTCTCTCGGATATCTAACGATGCTAAGTCTCGGGATTGCATTTGCTGGGGGAAAAAACATTTTACGTACGAAGAATTATTAGAAATGCAAAATTTCTTCAATAAAAAAAACCCTTATTTTTTAGAATCTAATTAAAAATATTCATATTTTGCATCAGTTTTATTATAATTATTTTAAAAGTGATTGTTAACTTCACCAAAAATAAAATTGTGCGTGCCAAAGAAAAAGTTGTTTTTTTTTAAAAAAATAATTATTTTTTTTATTGAACATATGTAGGATTTTTAAATATTTCTAGATTTTTCTACAAATTAACTAAAAAACGTAATTCAAAAATCAGTTTAAAAAAATATTTAATTGCCGAAGAAATTTTTTGAAACCAAGAAATTAATATTTTCAAGAAGACAAGAAATAAAACAAAACTCATCAACAAAACGAGTTAACGTATTCTTTTAAAATATTTTTTTTAAAATTACGTAATAATTCATTTTTTGTTCCAAACAAGAACTTTTTCATTACCATAATTAAACACATCTTAACTAGAAATTGTGATAAATGAGATTAACAACATTTATTTAGTCATTTTTTAAGGCTATCTTTATCTTATGATAGGAACTAAATTTGAAACATTTTACAAATGTACAATTACTAAGCGTTTCACCAAAAGCTGAAAAAGAAACAACACACACAAGTAGAAAAAATATTATTACAACTACAGAGACAAATTATTAAGCACTTTTAATGAAAGAAAAAAATAGATTTATCAAAGAAAAAAAGAGTTTCTACTAATTCCTGTAAATGTTAAAGAAAATTCAAAATATAGTAATAATGAGACGTTTTTCGATTTGGAACAATGTTGGAGCCGTAAAAATGGAGCCCTAATCTTTAACATTAGACGAAAATAAGCCTTAACGTACAATTTTTGCTGCTTATTTAATTTGTATTAACTCTTTATGATTATTTAAGATATCCAGTTGTAAATTTTAAAAGAGCATTAAATTTACTTTGTAAGATTACTGAAAGTTTCCTGTTTTTCAAGTATTTTGTATCTTTATGTTAAAGAAAAGTACTAATCTTAAATTAGAGCTTACATCACGTTCGTAAGATTAAATTTTAATACGGTTATTTGTTAGCAACTGCTTTTTTAAACATAATTTGTATATTCTTACCTTTATTTTTCCACTAACTAATTTTCTACAAACTTGGAAAATATCGTACAGAGTTATTTTAAAGATAATTCCATAAAGAACTTTTTGACTCTTCTTCTCAGTAATAAAATGTTTTTTAAAAGAAAACTTTGTTTAAAAAGATTAAATAAAATGCTTTTTTTAAAGAAAACATTAAAAAATAAAAACGATAAAAGGGGAAAATGTAGTTCTTATTTCATGAAGAGAATTTTTCACGGAAAGTGGATATTTTTGAAGAATATTTTTGCCAGTACATGGGTCTAGAGAAACTAATATTGGAGGCTTGATTCTACAAAATAAAATATGTTCTACTTACTTGCGTATATAGAATCCATCTCTTGGGGCACTCAAATCATTGCTTTAATGGTGAATATTTTCGGTTCTGATTTTTAAGAAGACATTGTGCATCTATCGATAAGCAGCTATTAAAACGAGCTTCATCGTTCCATTTTGTCGAAAACTGTTTCAGAAATGTTCTATTTCTTTTCACTCCTAAATTAAAGTCCTAATCCGGGTGGGAGGCGCTAAATCGGAATGAGAATTCGAATCCCGAAACATACTGCCAGATTTCGAGTTGTCACATGTATAACAATTACCTGACACTGCGCAGAAAAGCTAATTCGGAATAGAAGAAATGTACCAAGAAAGGGGAAAAAAAGACAAAAATGGTCTAATAAGGCGTATAAATGTATTTGCAACTCGACTTTGTTACGAAATGAAAAAATATGGAGATTGTTTTTTTTTTTTTAATTTAAGCGAATCCAGAATTTTTTGAAAAAGAATAAAAAAATGGTATGAATACAAAAATTAAAGAAATGAATAAGAAGCCTTCTGCTTATAAGCAATGCAAATCAGCCGTCCTTATTGTTTATTGGATGGTGTGATTACAGCTGTACTCCGTGCTAGCTGACAAAAACCTAATTATTCAGATTAGTGTTCTATGTTTAAATTTTCATTTGTTTTTTCTCAACTTCTCTACTCAAAAGGGGGAGGAGAGAATGTCGTCTGCTTTGTGTTTCATTCGAAAATAAATGCGCAGTCGAGAAGGGGGGGAGGGGGAGCAGAGAAAGAGATATTATACTTTTCCGCTGACTTTACGAAAAGAGTACAGAATAATTGTTGAAATGAAAATTTGAAGGGGGTAAAAATAAATAATAAAAAAAAACTGGGTTCTCTTTCTCCTCGTTTTTTATTTAATATATTCTTATTACCAAACTTCCAAAAGTTTGGCTTTCTTCACTTTACTCATTTCTTTTTTTTTTTCTTCTTTTTTTGTATTATTATTATTCTTTATGTAGTTTGAAGATGTTTAAACAGCGCCGAGGAAAATGAACATTTTAGAAAAGAAAGCAAGGAGGGGGGAAAAAAAGAACAAAGAGAGGGGGGAGGTGTAGAAGAGAAAAAAAGAAAAGCAAGAAAGGCGAGACAAAAGCACAATAGGCGAAAAGGGAGTATGCAAATGAGGATAGGAAACAATTAACAAAATTATACAGATTAATATTCCGGGGACATTCTTTGTGCTCAATAACCGATTTCATCAAGGCACAAAAAAGGGGGGAGATCTCATCTGGAATTAATGTTTCATCGGTTTCTTTGAATAAATGAAAACAGAATAAATGTCAACGTGGCTATTTACACGGCTGTTTTAACTGCTTAAATGATTACTCAGTGTTGACATGTCGACAAGCAATCGAGAATTCCTTTTTTCCCTAATTTGATAACCAACAACAACAATTATATTCTGCAATTAACAAAATGTGCAAAAAGTAGAATCCATCTGATATCCACTTAGTTCTCTTACAAATGCAGTTGGACAAATTGTATGAAACCTTCTTTTATTATCTATGTGAGTTAGGGTTAATTTTTAGAAATATTTTTAGAAGAGACAGACTTTTTAAGCCACAATTATACACTGTGCAACTTTCAAAAAATGGTACACATTTAACTATTCTCATTTTGCACAAGTTTCGCTTGGCGACCTGCCTTGTGGTACACCGTGTGTATCTGGGCGTTAACAATTAATTATAGAATGGTTGAAATATTTTTCCATATTTTCTAAGGCAAAAAAGCCCTTTTTAAATTGTTTTCCTCTTGTTTTATTTCTTCTTGAACAAAACAGTATCTTTTTAGAAGATACTTTAGATGAAAAGAGTGTGGTTGCATAGTTTTCCCCTTAGAATAAACTTCGTACTTGATATTTATTCACTCTCGTAAATTGTACCGTAATCTCATAATTGTAAATCTCGTTAATTAACTTCTCTTATTGTCATAAGAACTAAGGTTATTTTTCGTTAACGTTTTAAGAAGAGATGTAAAGTAGTAATTTTCATTTAAATTCTGCTTTCTACGTTTAAAAGCATCAGACTTATCCCCTTAATAGTTTATTTTTCCTTCATGGTACAATGACCTTCGAAACACTACCAAATTAAATCAGACCACCAGACAAGAATTTATCACAAAAAATATTTAGAAAAAGCAATGGAAATATTTTATGTTTAATTTACAACTGATCATAAGAACAAAAAATTATAAACTTGTACTTATATATGTGGTTTTTATATACTTCGATTACACATACGCATGTACGTTCATTCTTTTAAATTTTAAATTAAAAATGTACCGGTTGTATACATATAAAAATATCTCAAAAGATAAAAAATCAATTGCTTGAAGATAAATATACAGCAGTAGCGCACACAGGAATTTTTTTTTTTTTGGGGGTCCGGGGTCAAAAAAGTTCACCATTCTTGTATCATGCTCCTTTTGATTTTGTCGATTTTCGGCAACAAAACACAGTAAAAAACTAATTATTGAATAAGTAATTAGCATTAATTAATAAAATTAATCATTAATAACAAAAACTTAATTAAATTTTACGTACTATGTACTTGAAATTATAATCAATCGGAAAAAAAATCAAGGGCTTTGGGGGGCGGACCCACTGATATACAGTAATACATATATTGACAGAAATATACTGAAGTATAGGACTTAAGACGTAGAATATGATTTGTAAGCTTATACAATTCGAGCGTTGTACAAAAGTTGAGTAATTTTGAACAAATTTAAAATTTGTTTGATGAGAAAAAAAATAACATTTATATATATATAAGTATTCCTTACAAAAATAAATTCGGAAAATTAGTTACCTAATTCAATTATCAGTGCACTAACATTCAGTTCGAAAATGGTTGAAACATTTTTCCATATTTCACAAGAACAAATCTGTTTTAAATTCTCTTTTCTCGTATTTTTTTTTTCCTTTTTAAAAAAACTGATCTTATAAAATTTTTGAAATGCCAGGCTTTCTTTTTTTAAAAAAAAAAAAAAAGGCTTCAGTGTCTTTTAATTTCTTTGCTTTGGAATAAAGTAATTAATATAATCTCTTTTCTACTTTATGCAGAAGGAAGTATTCTATTAAAATAATGTGTGGGAACCTCCCTGAGTTCCACCCTGGACACTAAGACTAATTTGAGGCAAAGAATGACCAGACGCCATTTGTATAATAACAACATATATTTATTCACTTGATTCAAATATCAAAAACTCAAATGACATATAGTATCTATATGTCTACGTCAAACAAAATGGATTTACTTTTGATATTAAATTAAATTACGAAATATGAAATTAATCAATAACTACGCGCCATATCAAAAGGGTTTACCAGAATAGGAGGTCTGAGAAATACACGCAACTTGAATTATTAGCTTTCATTAACTTTAACTAATTTTATTAAACTAATTCTTGTGGTAAGCGGTATTAAACTAGAATATATTACCTGGTAGTACTTATGATCTCTTCAGGTATATGAACTTCCTAAGGTTCCTTCGTTGAGTATTAACAGCAACGATTCACTATCGTAATCCAATTGAATCCTCTAAATGTTGTCACTACTATTGCTGACTCAACTGTACATACTGTATACTTCGAATTATAATCATTCAGGAAAAAAAATCTAGGATTTTGGCGGGTCCGGATCCCTAGCCCCCTTCCCTTGTGTGCGCCACTGGTCCTGACACTTGACATCTCTTCTCTGCTACTATCTTTCCTGTTTCGGGAGAAATTTTGTTCACGGTCATTACTTTCAAAATTGACCCAAGGTGAGCATCATTAATACTATTTCTAACAGGAGACTTATTTCCTTTCATAACTTAAAATAGTTGCTCGCACCGTTAAGTATTTCCAAACATAGAAACTATTTCACATGCGAATTTTTGAGAATTTTCAAACGTGGCTGGTAAATGTTTGAAAAATTGGAACACTCCCACTTAAATGAATTTTGCCTTCGAATTTGAGTCGTTCTGAATCTCGATCACCTCTATTTGCATATGGCTGGGTACCAATTTATTTTTTCGAGAAAATCGAAGAAAACCAAACAAAATTTGTCTTCCAAAGAATTAAAATCTGTAACTCCGGTTTCTAATTCAGTTCTGAGATTTGAATTTTTTTTCTATATATTTTTGATACGAGAGATACAGTATCAATTAAACTTTATTTGTTTCTGTTGCGCATCAGGAAGTGCGTTAAATCTTCACTTTTATGTTACTTTTCCAAAGATTATATATTACTGTGTGCCGATATATTGCTCGGACCGCAAAAAGGTTCGCTGTGGGCCGCGAGTTTGACACCCCTGTTCTACAGTATCCAATATTTACAGATGTGGAGAACCAATTTTTATAAAGTTAGTAAGTTTCAGTGGAGAATTTATTAATTGAAACTGCCTAGTTTGATTTAGAAGAGAGTGCACAATTTGTTAATAAAATTACAAAAGATCCCATAAATATTGATGACCTATTTAATGAACATTAATTGTCAAACCAGGTAATACAAAATCATGGTAAGTTGCGGCTCAAGAGTTCTGAAAAAGTACCACACACATACTAATGAAGAGGCTCAGAAAGCAATTTTAAGATGTTTCAAAAGATTGATTTTTCTAGTTGTAATATTTTGAAAACAGTTGAGTGCGAGCAGATGTATAATTGCACTGGTTCTCTCCAGATAGCTGTATCTCAGAGTATATTATGTATTAAAATTTGCAGATGTAATTTTCGTTTCAGTTCGTACTGTGATTAATTTCGGGAAAAGAGTGTGGTTTGATTGATTGATTCAATTGCATTTTATTTAAACATCGCCTAAGAAAGCTTTAGGTGACGGCCCTCGCAGTGACGCACACAAGGGGGGAGGGAACGCCTTTAGAAAATATATTTCAATTTCAAGACACAGAATAATAAACGAGTGAGTAATGGGCTATATCACAAAGTTTCTCTTTCCTTTCAGGTTTCACAAATTTTAACTGCCATCTCCCTACTAAAAAACGATATATCCAGATAAGCAGTTGTAGAAAATCCGTGTATGTATATAAAGCAGGGGCGTAGCTACCGCCGAATCGATGATACGGGCCCCCCAAGCTACAGAGGCCCCAACATGTATAACTGCAGTACCACAAGTAAGGCTTTCATATTTAAAAGTGGCCCCGCGGAAGTTTTGATACGAGACCTACTCAGAACTGGCTACGCCAGTGATAGAAAGCAACAACATTTAGAGATAGATTGTATTTATACTTCAGAGTGATATAATACTTATACTGTCAGTTAGATAGCAATTATTTACGTAAACAGTATTTTTTAAGTGTAAGGATGTCTTAAAGCATTTAAGCCAAGTGGGACCGAACCCAGGGCCTCGACCACAATGGAGGATTCATCTCGTTCTCAACTCAGCCTTATAAGGTCATGATTCGAATAATTTCAACGGTGAAATATTTTTCCCGGTTGTATTTTCCGAAAAACTGGGAATTTCTGGCAATATATCAACTAGCTACATGTGATGACCGTCGTCCATGTATAGGCCTAGGCCTATCACCATTACTCATTCAGTCAAAAGGCGACAGTCGGTCGAACCGGTCTGTACGATTGTAAGTCGTACACATTTATATGCTTCGGCTTATATTTTGTACGAGTATTTGACAACGTATGCTATGTACTGTCTACTTTTAAGGGTCATAGGTGGAGCCTACGTTGGTGTAAGGGCCCAGGATCTACTTCTGCGTAGAGGTTCAGAGTCTACTTTTGCGTAGCGACCCAGGTCTCAAGAAGTCTTAAGACGTCCCTGGCTAAGCGTTTACTTATTATTAGAACAATTCGTTGAGTGAAGCCAATAGAAAACCTTCAATTAGTGTCGAATTGAATCCGCCTCCAACATCTCAAACAGCATCTTTGGAAAGACAGAATCGGAAAGCCGGCACCTCGTTTGATGAGTTACAGATAAATCTATTTTGATTATTTATAATTTGTGAGCCAAAGTCGCACACAATCTTCCTTTTATACTTTAAACCAGCGAACCGCAACCCGCGGTCCGCGGATCAAATGGTGCCGGGCCGCCTAAAGAACATTAACTATTGCCATTTTATTTAAAGTGGTGCATTTCTCTCGGATTTGCGCAACTTTCCACGGAAATCACTTTATATTCCACGTTAAATCACTTTTATTCATTTTTGGGGTGTAACTATATTTTATTCTGAAGGCATATTTAAATGTAACTAAATTAAAATTGTTAAACCAAAACAATCTAAAGTATAAACTATCAACGTGTCCCACCCTCGGCGGGCCGCGGTAAAATGATCAAACGTTGACCGGTCCGCATGGACAAAAAGATTGCGGAACACTGCTTTAAAGCGTGTTAATGCGCACTTTTAACACAATAAATAAGATCGACATTTAGGGGAGCGCGTGTATTTTTATACTCGACGTATAGCCGAGTATAAAAATGAGAGCTTTAAAAAAAATGAGTATTAAAAAAAATTTAGACTCATATATCGAAATACTGTTAATTTAAAAGAAAGAACAAACCCTATGAACTTTCATTGTTGGATAACATGAAGAGGCATTCTTTTTTGACCATTTTAAGGCGGATAAACGTACACTGTTTCTTGTTACAATTAATCCATTCAGGCGATTTTCTAGGACCCAATTCGCAACACTTTCTTCTAGAATAGGCCATTTCGTTACTCCTTTACGTAAAGCACATTTCTTCTTTGGCATGTTAATTACTGTCATTTCATTTTTCCCCCCTCCCTCAAGGAGCTTTCGCCAATATCAAACATCTTGCTGCAGCACGATTTCCATTTTCTTTTCGCAAATAGAATCACTTAGATCTTGAAACCGGCACTGTGTTTTGCTTCGTTTACCGGGACCCATCTTAACTGCTCGCTGTTTGAAGCGTATTCATTATTATTCATGGTATTGAATATACTACAGACAGCGAGCGTAATATGTCTCAGACTTGTTCTAATTTATTTCAAAATTAATCGTTGGCCTCGTACATCACACGAAAGGGGGAAAAGGAATCAATGTTTATAGAAAAGCGTGGGAAAAATCCAGCCATGGCGCTGATTCGGTCTCTCTCCCCCCCTCTTGCGCTTATGGGTTCTATAATTCTAGAAGTATACTATTTTTTCGGAAGAGAGTCTGGAATGATTTATTCAATAAAAATAATGACTTCAAAACATAAGAAAACTGCACACGTACATTTCAAATTTTTTCGTAAAAAAAAGGGGTGCGCGTGTTATACGGCGAATATATCTAAAAATTAAAAAATACAGCTTGAAAGTATAGGTGCGCGTTATACGCCGGATTTTACAGCAGTTATTTAGTAAATAATTAGAAAAATGAATGTGAAACCTGAAATATATGTTCTGAGTTAGGGGTTTTGGTTCTTTTACGTAAAATGAAGACGTCTATTGAGTGTTTATTAAATCACCCAATAAAGAAACACTAGGGTAATTGGGGACGATCCTTGTAATTCTGAACCATGGTCAAGTGACATGAAAAACACCATAACTAGCACCTCCTCAGTCCTACACGACGGGTCAACAGCAGTACCAAGGCTCGAACTCATGATACTCCAGCCACGAGTCCGTGACCATGACTACTAGGCTACTGTCGCCACGGCAATGTTTCTTATAAACCAACAAAAATATCAACTAATCTTGCGTCTTACTGAATCGGTTCATTTTTTTTTCTACACAAAATACGTATAATTTATGCGTATATGTTTCCTGTTTATATAGTTTAATTTAGAGTAAAATGGAATTTAAATTTGACATTTGAAAGTGAAAGCTTACATTGAATATTCTTATTTATTGAATATATTTTTGTAATTGTAATTTTATGTATTTTTTTAATTTTTGAGAATGCAGTATGACTAATTCGTACACATTCGACACATTACGACAAAAAGTTACACTTATGTTGGCTTTTCTTTTTTATCTAAAACTCTTCCGAGTTAGGGTATGGTTCTTTTATGTTTAGCCAAGGAAAAATTACCTCATATCGTTGCCATTCGTGACGTCCGTAAAAAATACATTTTCTGCGACATTAATATGAAATAAATGAAGAGATTCTCTTTATTAAGATAGAACACGAATGTTAAATTAAATCTGAGCAATTGAATGAAAGGAATGAGAAGCTTACGTAATTCACTTTTTCCGTTGATTCGACGCTTATTAAATTAGTATGAACAGGAGGAAACCTTTCTTGTAATTAATCTTGTTAAGCTCTTGATATTAATGCAATTAAGGAAAAATAATTAAGTATAAAAAAGGTAAATTTTTTTTTCGTGTCTTTTAAATGGTATTGTGATTTCGTTATAAATGTTACATATTATTTATTGACTGTCGCTTTTTTTTTATTGCTAAAAATATTTGTAACGAATGCAGACAGTGGCGTAACGAAAAATATTAGGGACCTCCTGCAAAGTCGGGTTTGGGGCTTCGAGCCGGATCTTACAAAGGCTACGTACTTGGCCTCAGTCAAGCTTTGAGCCCCCTGGAATCCCCCCGATGCGTATGTTGCAGGGGTGTGCGTTACGCCACTGAATAAAGATGTAGGGAAAAAATATTATCTGAAAGCTATACGATATTTGAAAGAGAGTATGTTTCCGCTTTCTTTGCGGTATATTAAAAAATTATTTGATAGAATTATGAATTGTATAATTTAATTGATTAAAAAAAATGTTCTTGTCAATATTAATTTATTAAGTGCGTTGAGAAAATAATCCTTAAAAATTGTGGGAGGGGTAAATCCTCTCCTATCAGTGGCGCACACAGGAATTTTTCAACGAGGGGGGGAGGTCCGAGATCGAAAGTTCACCATTCTTGTTTCATGCTCCTTTTGATTTTGTCGATTTTCGGGAACAAAACACAGTAAAAAACTAATTATTGAATAAATAATTAGCATTAATTAATAAAATAAATCATTAATAACAAATACTTAATTAAATTTTACGTACTATGTACTTAAAATTATAATCAATCGGAAAAAATATCAAGGGCTTTGGGGGGCCGGACCCCCAGGACCCCTCCCCCCTTGTGTGCGCCACTGTCTCCTATATATGAAGAATGATTTAAAAGAACGATTACAACAATACAATAATAAATCAACCGACAATTTTCACAAACACATCATAGAATTTCTTTTTCATTATAATTCATTTCATTCATTGGAAGTGCATAAAAAATGCCCTGAGAATTATACCTGTACGATCCATAGTTAACGAGAAAGATACGAAAAACAAAGCAGATCGTCACAGCCGGTGCAAGGACCATATTGGACACAACAATAGCAGTATTTGCAAATATTTATAAAGACATGTTCAAAGTGTCCGCCGCGCATATCGAGGCAAGCTTGAGCACACCATGGAATGGATGAGTGTGCAGGTCGCAGCAGCGCGGTGTCCTTCGAACAAAAAAGACCATTTGTGTGTTGTCACTTTGCCTCGATGTGCCAGTTTCTTGAAATGATAGCAGAAAAAAAGTCCAAATAGTGTGAGATCTGATGATCGTGGTGGTTATAGAACTGGAACCCCACGTTCGATCACAGTGCCGAGTTATTCAGTGTCCAACCAATCACGTACAGAGCACAGAAATGCACACCTAATTTTTCTCATTTACTATGGATCCAATGGGTTTAGTTTTTTGGGCATTTTTTTTATGAACTCCCAACGAGCAATCTGGCTGGTTTCTTTTTGTGAAACACCCTGTATGTTTGATTATTTAATACAATTAAGTGAATATATTTAACCAATTAATACAATTAATTAAATACAGATGATACATAGAGATCAGGGGCGTAGCTACCGCCGTATCAATGATACGGGCCCCCTAGCTAGAGGGGCCCCAACATGTGTGAACAAAAAATCATAATATGTTAAGGGGCCCCAAAAAAGGACACGCGAGGAATTTTGGTACAGGACCCATTATGGATTAGCTACGGCAGTGATTTAACTGGATCCGTCTCCAGGGTTTCGACTGAGCCTCAATAAGATCAGGAACTGAATTATTTAACCGTCAAAGGCTATTTTTAGACATTCTCTCCAAAAAAGTGAGAATTTCGAATTATATGCCTACTAGCAACAGTGGCATCATTATGCCATGCCAATTATCTGTGTCAGGGCCTAGAACTAGCACTATAAACTATCATTACTCATTTAGTCGAAAGGCAGCAGTCAATTTACATCTAGGTTTGTGAGATTGTCAATCATGAAATCAAACGTCACTTTTTTTAGAATTAATGTAGGTCATTTGACGTTTTCAGTTCCAAAAGAATTCAAATAAATAATAAACTCAACTCAAACTCAGTGGCGCAACAGCCCATGAGGGCCAGGGCTTACTGTGCCCATCCCAGTATACGTGACCATTGGGCGCTGAGGTGCATGAGCAGATGTCCCGATCAGGTAGTCAGTCTGAGGCGAGACCCCCCCAGTGTTTAAGTCCCCAAGCAAGCTAGTGTGTGTGTGTGGTACTCATTTATAGACCCACTGCAGTAGGGATGAAAGGCTGAATCGACCAAAATAAATAATAAAACACGAGAAAAATATTCTATTTTTTAAAACAATATTGAAATAAAAATCCCATTTTTGCCATTGCTTTAGCCAGTGATGGGCAAATTACGGCCTGATTAGAGTTTTTATCTGGTCCACCACGGATTTTGTAACGATTATCAAGAAATTTAAAAAAATTACTATACTTTAAAAATAATCAATCAACGTCATGTTCAATTTCTTGAGTGTGTAAAATTTTCCATAGAAATTTGAACGCTTTCTGCATTTGCAACATAAAATTGTAAGAATGTATATAAACATTCATTAAAAAAAATCTTGCATGTGCAAAAAATGAAATCTTCTGTAATAAATATGAATAACATTACTGAAATGCAAGGCTTCGAGTGGGAACTGAACCAAAAACCGTTATTTTGGTCAGAACGAATACCGGAACTGAACAGAAAAAAAAATCGCTTTATTTCTTTTCTCTTGATATATCTCCAGTCATTTTGTTACTGTAACCAACTAAGCGATATTTCCTAATTTAACGTCAACCATATAATTATCATCATTACATGTATATTGCTCCTTGGTTTTCTTTTTTGACGTTCACTTGTACTTTACTATTCCAGTTTCGTTCCAAACTACTTGTAGAAGACAGGATTAATTCACACAATTGAATAGAACAGGAGTTGCGAACCTTTATGTATCAACGCGCCATTTTTTTCTAAAAAAAAGTGTTTAATGAGGTATAGACGTGACGTCAAATAATTTTAACTTGTGATTATTGGGAAAATAATAAAACTAAATCCTAACAAAACTCAAAAATCTTTATTTACTACGAGAAAAATGCCCTTTGCACTGTATAGTTGTAAATGTTTTAGTTATACGTGTTATTCAAATTAACGTAACATTAGTGTGAGTTCTTTTGTTGCAGATTGAATGACAAATTACTAATATTTAGATTGTAAGATGTTACTGTTAGAGTAGAATGCACGCTTAATTGGAGCCACCTGCCAATCGGATTTTAAGCAATTAATTATTTTTGCTGTGGCTCACTTTTTTGACGAGAGGATTTGCTATTTGTTTCAAAATGCCGTTTTACATACGATGTTCTGCATACCACTATTCCAGAACATAAAACACGCACCGCTTTTTGTAGCCTTTACTAATAATGCCATATTTCTAGATTCACCAAATTTGATTTTCTTTTTTACACTTACTGTCTTACCCTTTTTATTCCTTTGCTGAACTAGCCATGTTAAATAACGCTTAAAAATAGTAAATGTAACACAAATAAACTTTAAAATACATTTGATACAATGAAATCGACTATGCTATCCGTAGACAAACTTTGCATCATAAGCAATTGTATTCCACGACGTAACTAAGGCAAAACAATAACAAACGAGTGTGCTCCCATCGCACTGCGACAGATCACTCGCGTTTGTTCGTAATATTTCATGGTGAACTTTGTTATTTTGAAATAAAATACAAACCATTTTGATCGTTGGCGTGTTGTGTCGCGTGCCAGTGGTTCGTCATCCCTGAACTAGAAGTATAGATGATTTAAGACAAGAATGTACATAAAATAAAATTATTCATTCAGAACTGAACCAAAACCGTTATTTTCGTGGGAACGAAAACCGGAACTGAAGCAACATATTTTTTTGGTTGAACCGGAACGAAAACCAGCACGGAAAAAGTAACAGTTCGAAGCCCTGCTAAAACGAACTCATTTGTTTTTATATTTAAGCTCAAAAAAGCAATAAAACACAGTTGCAGCTTCATTCAATGCATTTCTAGAATTAAAGATGAATACATTATTTTTCAGTATTTATTTTGTGTTTTATTATAAATTAAACTGGATCGCCAAATTTTATTTATTTATTTTCGTGGCTCACTCTTAAAAAGGTTAGTCGATCACTGGTTTAAATGAAAAACATTGAAAATTCCATTTAATTTAATGACAAATAGTTGCGAAGCTAAATCTGCCAATATTAAAGGACCTCGAAAGGATGTGTTCGTTACTTCCAATTATTTTGACTTGATTGTTGACTATTTCATGCATTTTTTAGCCTTCTATAAGTTTAGGTATAATTCACATTTATTAAATCTTCAACTGTGTTTTTCTGAGTTAAATAGATTTAGGTGTGCATCACGGTTTTTACAATACCATTGACTAAAATTGTTCCAATAAATTTATGCAAGAGAATCCTTTTTCCAAATTTTAGCAATAAAAGCGTTTTATTACAACACTTTCATAAAAGTATTATGTATGTATAGTGCTGCTTGTAATAACAACTGTACAGGAAGTTTGAAAATTAAAATTCTTTTTAGTAGATATCAATTTTCTGCGTTCGAGAAGCGTGCCACGATTTGCATAAATATTTCCTGTTTCAAATATGTGGAAAAAACTATCAAAACACGAATAACATCAAATTATTAAAATTATTTTTCCCGTAATATCGAGAATACTAGACATCTCAATAAAATGACATAAGAGCTAATAAAACAATCTCAGTGTGTGTATTACAGTTCCTTGAAATTTATAGTTTGAGAAAATTTTTATTTGTGTCATAAATTAGGTATCAAACATTGCCGAAATGATATCCGGAGGTGGATGAGGGGATTTGGAAATCTCAAAATTATACGAAATTTCAAGAATTTTTTTTTCGCTAAAATCAATTTGAGAGCGATGATTGCCGTGGATATTTTCGTAAAAAATATCAAACTGCAATGTTATTTTATTTTGTAATTATGTACTATTTCCTGATTCCAAGATCTATGTTGTTCGATTCCAAACAGAGCTTGCAAAATTTTCTTCCATCATTTTATTAACAAACCAAACTACTTAGCAGCATATAGAACTACTAGAACAACAAACATAAAATAAGACGATAACATTACATACAGCAATCGATTGGATAAAAATAAATTGATACAAAAATTATCGTTACTACAGTGCTAAACGGAATAATTAATTACTTGTTTTTTAACTGTTTGAATTTCCCCATAGTTGGGGACGATATGCTTAAAATTAAGGTGACCATTTTTTTTCAATGAAAAGGAGGACAAAAAAATTTTAAAAAATGTTACAACGTAAATATATGAAACATCTTATTAATTCAAACAAAAATACGCTAATTACGCTTACATCCCTTTTAATTATTTACTTAAAAGAGTATTTTCTCATTAAATGAATTTTTTTGTTTGTCAATATATTATTTCTAATATATCGGAAATTTCCGGGCAAAAAATATTCTTCATCTTTACTGTAAGTACTGCAGCTAAAATATCAATCTTGATTTCTCACTTGTCCCAAAATTACCAACTGAAAAGTCTCTTTCAAATGATGCATTAGTTTAGTTCCTGGGCAGCAAGCACAACGCAAATTCAAAAAGAATAACTAAATTTTCATATGGAATGTGTTCATTTTTGAGGTTGTTAAGTATTTCAATCCATCTTTTATCAATTTCAGCATGTTGATTTTCCGATTGTTTCAATTTATTATAATTTAAATATACATTCAGTCTTCCAATTTCTTCTAACAGACCATTGTCAACGATTTTAATATCAGATATTTATTTTGATAAAAAAATCAACCTAGTTTTCTTTATCTGCTCAATTTACTTCTGATGAAGTTGTGAGAACCCCCCCTGGGTTCCACCATGGACACTAAGATTGAATTGAGGCAAAGAATTACCAGATGACATTTTTACAATAACAAATAATTTTTATTCACTTGAATCAATTATCAACCTTCTAAATACAAATCTAAATCAATATGTCCACGTCAATTGGATTGAATTTTACTATTAAATTAAATCACGAAATATGATACTAATCAACTATTAAACTCAGTATCGAACGGGTTTTCTGGAATAAGAGGACCGAGAGATATACACAATTTGAATTACTAGTAATCATTAAATATCCACTAACTCTAATATTTATCTACTCTTATTATCTGATGATTGAAGTTTAAATATCACCTGACTTTTAACACTTCTCTCCTTTCCAGTCGGCTCAAACTTTCCGAATGTAAATCGCTGCCTGATAGTCAGCCAGAAACTAATCACACAATCAACTTGAATCTTCTTAGCGCTCCGTCTATCTCTTGGCTCAATAGCCTTCACCGCTAACCTACAACACTCTCGTTATATACTTTGATTCATTTGCATATCCCGTTTTCTCCTTTTAGAACTGGTTGGAAATATACGCGAATTTACAATCCCCAAAGACACCCAAGAGTATTAGTGATAAAGTGCCGTACAAATTCGTCACTTCTTCAAACAGACCATTGTCAACGATTTTAATATCAGATATTTATTTTGATAAAAAAATCAACACAGTTTTCTTTATCTGCCCAATTTACTTGTGATGAAGTCAAAAAACACAATTGAAAACTGTTATTTCTTGTGATATTTGTTTCAGAGTATTCTTCCACATATTGGAAACATGTTTGGTTCATCTCTGAATACAGAAATTAACAGATTAGTTTTAAAATATTGAAAAGGAGGACAAGTAGGAGGACACTTTTCGAGGAAGGACAGGACCTATAAAAGAAGGACGGTTGGTCACCTTATTAAAATTCCATTTCTCAAGGATTATCAAGAATCTGTGGTATGATTAGCTACAACCCTAAATGATAATTAAAAGCATACATCTACATTATTGCATGTGTTTACGAAAGATGGAAAGGCAAAATGCAAATGGGTCAACTATTTCTCATTCCAAATTTTTTCGTGGTCCTCCAGTTCAAGTGGAATATCTTATTCATAACAGTTCAAATATTACTTTCTTCAAAACTGTTTAAATTTGTGATTCATTTTATTAAAAAAAATTCGTTATCTCAACACACTAATATTGATTTATGAACAAAGTTTATGCTTTCAATATTATTTATTGTCATTGTTATACGAGTAAATATGCTCTAACATGTAGAAATATGACACAATGTTATTAAAACACAATTATTAGTAGTAATTTAATAATTATCATGTGCAATAAAACCAAGAAAACTGATAAAATAATATTATTTTGTGTATTATGTGTAGTTTCAATCCTTCTTTCAATCATCATTAAAAATTAAAATTGGACTCATTCCAGATTAGTCTGCTAACTACACGCTTGTATCTAGAACACATCATCACTTTCTGAGGAAATAGATTAGCATTTAGGCAAAAGACTTCGAAGTAATTATGGAAACGCAAATTAGTCTAGCCTTCACCCCATCGTATTCATTTAAAAATGCCATCTGGACGAAAAGAGCTTCTAGTATCTTTTTCCAGTATGTGTTAATTCCAATAAGCAATGTATGTATTATCCCCGAAAGACGTCAATTTTTTTGCCCAAAATATTTCAAAAAAGGCACATTTTTTACTGCACGTTACTAAGCATAACACTTAACAAAATGTGAAAATAGAACTTTATTTTATTTTTCAATTTTAAATTCACGTGTTATTTTTTATTTTATAATCGTGGAACACTAACCCCACCTAAAAATGTTTGCTTTTTATAATTTTTACCCAGTATTTTTTTTAAGGGAATTGATTATAATGATATCATTAATGATTTTGCAATGATGAAAGCTCGAAGAAAACCTTTATTACACTAGTACAATGACCGTGACTCAACTGTCAGGATGTCTAAAAGTATAAGACAGTAAGATAATTAACAAGAGAGTTGTTGAATGATAAACAAGTTAAAAAGTTGATAATTAATAAGTGCATAAATAATGTGCAATCTATACTGAAATCTCTTACGATTTTATATTAATTTACTGTACTTATTTACAAAAGGATTAGGGGGGAGGTGTCCGTGATGCCGTAAGGTAAGAAATGAACAAGAGTGACCGAACCATGTCCTTCTCTTTCCAGACTGCCGCTTGCCAGTCCGGGTCATGACGGATCCATAGGTGATGAATAAGGGAACTCCCCATTAAGAAGACAAAGAAAAGGAAAAAAGGAAGAGAGTTGAGGGAAAATCCCTCCCGAACCAAAACTGGCAAGGTAAGAACTGATAGAGTGGAAGGGGGGTGGTCTGGAAACAGTGGGAGGGGGCGCAACAACTTGAAGTGCCTAGGGCGCCGGGGAGGTTAAAAACGGCCCTGGTTCAGAAATATGCAAAAAAAGAGATAAAAAAGTATATCCCTTTGAATAGCCACAACAACGGACTTCTACCTTTAATAATGCACCCTATTTATTAAATAAACACTTTTAAACTCTTAATAATATTATTTCACCATTTAACTGAAACAGATCAGGGATTTGTTCAAATCCCTTACTTTAATCAAGGGAAATAATCTTGAAGAGACGTTATTTTAACATTTTGCGTGAATCGATCATCTATCTCCCTTAGGAATTTTACGAAATTCCTAATTTCATCATTTTCCTGCTACAGGGCCCATTCATGAGCGTGATTGATGGGAATTTTATTCACCGTCAGCGACTGTTGTAAATAATAATAGAATTCATGTATATATTGTACAAAGGGTCTAGTATCAACAAACTTCCCTTTCAGAAAAAAGAAGGGGGAAATCAAGGGTACCACACGCACCCTTCAAGTTGCCCCTCAAGGTTACCGCACGTACAGAAGCGGAAAAATGGAATTGAGTCAACTTATGACTAGCTGGTTTTATTCTTTGGAGCGCATAGCCCGTCAGGGCTTTTATCTCCTATCTGATAGTGATTGATAGCATGACTTAAAAATTACTTGCCCATTTTAATAAAAAGTTTAAGAGGCTTAGAAAAAGAAGCTTATGAGTTAATTAAACAAAATAGATATTTAAGTTTTTAGAAGGTAAAAAATTATTTCCTGCATTAAAATTAATAAAAGAAGAACAACTTTTTTTTTCAAAGCTAATAAATACTTAAGAAGTGTTACTGTGATCAGAACTTTAAAATTTACTTGCAAATCCCTCACTTGATTGGAAATAAAAACGACTGTGGAATTAGTCCCTTTTCTCAGATGGTTTGAAAACAGCCTTTCTTTGTCTCTTCGTAAGAATTATTTTAAATATTCCAGGAAAGTAAATAAACTAGTTAAAGAAACAGTGTTCACTTTACAATATTTACGAATCTTTATTATCGTGATGGTTTATTTGATCTTATTGAAGTTTTTCAGCTGTTCCTTTGTCTTTGATTATGAAATAAAATATATATGAAATTTGCCTTTAAAAATCTTGAAATGAAAAAATTCGAAAAATGTTATAAATATTGTAGAGATTTGTTACATTTACTCTTTTCTGTGTACTCTCTCTATATTTCAAAAGTTTCTATTTAAAAAAATATGTGATACACATGTTACCACATTTCAGTGGCGCACACAAGGGGGGGCACCCCCCCAAACCCTTGATTTTTTTTCCGATTGACCATAATTCTAAGTATATAGAACGTAAAATTTAATTGAGTATTCGTTATTAATGATTAATTTTATTAATGTTAATTATTTATTCAATAATTAGTGTTTTACTGTGTTTTGTTCCCGAAAATCGACAAAACCAAAAGGAGCATGATACTAGATTTATGAACTTTCGACCCTGGACCCTCCCCTCTTGAAAAATTCCTGTGTGCGCTACTGCCACATTTTGGTAATACTACTATGATTTATAACTGCTATAAAAAAACTTACGTTGGATTAAATTCTTATTAAGAATTTAATTATTTTTAATAAGTAACGGTTTTTTGTAAAAAAAATTTGAGATGCATTAATGATTTTAAACTTTCCTTTTTAAAATAAGTTATCCAAGTAAAATAATCTAGCAAAAAAGCAAATGGAAAGGGATTTTTAAACTCAAAGGAATAAGCATTATTTTCCAGTAAAAAATAGTTATAAAAATTGGACTCTCAATGAAAAATTTCTTTTTAGCTTTACTTTTGTTATAATATAGAAAGTGGTGTGAAAAGAGTTTCACAACAATAACCAATACAATTGTTGCAACCGTATACTGGCATACAACACAGCTATATATACTGAAAAGGTTTCCACCTTTACAAAACTTATATCATTATTTAATTAATTGCCGCTCAAAATTCTGAATATTTCCAATTCCTTTTTCGTTGAAAATATTCAATTAGCACAGTAGATACTGTAAGCAAATATGAAATAATCAAAACAGAATTTTCTAGATAAAAAATATGCCAAGCGTAGCAACAAGAAAAACCAGATTGTTGACAAAACTTGTATAACGGGCAGTTTTCAACAGCTTCAACAATATGAAAGGACCATGTTACCCTATACAAATGGAACACATATGTTCTGACAATTGGTTCACCCATCCTTGAATGATCTTGGTTCGTCATACAAGTGTAACGAGGAGTGCAATAAAACGATTGTACACTAAACAGCTGTCCATAAATTCGAGATCACCCCCACCCCCCCCAAAAAAGAAATTGAAGTATGGGAAAATAGTAGAGTATTAGCTATCTCGTCGTTATAGTATCTAGTTTTGAATAAAAGTTGAAATGGAGTGGAAAGAATTTGATTGGATCACCCCGGTGGGGAGAGACTAAGTTCCCGTCTGGAGGATATTTATTGTTCTGTAGTGTCATTTTCTATCATCTCGACAACTCTTAAGGCTGTTATCCCCATATGTACGAGAGCGTGAACTTGACGCGGAGCACATTTTCGGACAGAAAAAAAAAAAAAAAACCTTTAATTTTTACAAAAATTTGTGACATGTAACTCAAGCATTTATTTATAATATAGTGTTTTTAAAATTTCAAAATATTTCATAAATAATTCGTTTTTTTTTTTAACATGTAAAGGGAAAGCTAATTTAGTATTACGGTATAAGAGAAAAATTGCGAAACACATTTTATAAAAAGAAAAAATGTGTCAACTCGAATAGAAATGAGTAGTATTATAAAATAAATGAATCTCTACAGATTACTGAAGCCCAGTGGCGCACACAAGGGGGGTCCTGGGGTCCGGACCCCCCAAAGCCCTTGATTTTTTTTCCCGATTGATTATAATTCTAAGTATATAATACGTAAAATTTAACTAATTACTTGCTATTAATGATTAATTTTATTAATTAATGCTAATTATTTATTCAAAAACTAGTTTTTTACTGTGTTTTGTTCCCGAAAATTGACAAAATCAAACGGAGCATGATACAAGAATGGTGAATTTCAACCCCGGACCCCCTGAAAAATTCCTATGAGTTCTTTTATATCTGAAAAAGTATTCCAAATCTGGTCCCTATTCTTTAACATTAGCCGAAGACAGCCTTAAAACGAAGTAGAAAATGGAATAAAACTAAAGCATGTTTGGTTTAAATAAATGGAAAGACTATTAATTAACGAAAACTTTTTAAAAAAAAGCAAGCATATGTCTTTTTTATTTTTTTGTAGATATGATATACAAAAATGCACTTCCTACCTGTATATTATGTGAACAAACAGAATATTCTGAAAAAGAAAGCAATTCAGAAAATTAATTATTTATAATATTTTAATTCTTAATTTCAAATATTAATTACTGATTTACCAATCAGCCCCTAAAGATTTTTGCTTGTTAATTTTATATATTGAAAGAGAGAAGGTTAAATAAATTTTCTAATAATTTCTTTTATACCTTCATTAATTACCCGTTGTGACGAATCTATACGACACTTTATCACTAATACTCTTGGGCGTCTTTGGGGATTGTAAATTCGCGTATATTTCCAACCAGCTCTAAAAGGAGGAAACGGGATATGCAAATGAATCAAAGTATATAACGAGAGTATTGTAGGTTAGCGAAGAAGGCTATTGAGCCAAGAGATACATAAACGGAGAACTAAGAAGATTCAAGTTGATTGTGTGATTAGTTTCTAACTGATTATCAGGCAGCGATCTACATTTGGAAAATTGAACCGACTGGAAAGGAGTGAAGTAGTAAAAGTCAGGTGATATTTAAACTTCATTTATCGGATAATAAGAGTAAATAAATAATAGAGTTAGTGGAAAGTTAATGATTGCTAGTAATTCAAATCGCGTATATCTCTCGGTCCTCTTATTACGGTAAACCCGTTCGATATTTTTAATAGTTATTTAGTATCATATTTCGTGATTTAATTTAATAGTTAAGTTCAATCCCATTGACGTAGACATATTGATTCATATTTGTATTTAGAAGGTTGATAATTGATTCAAGTGAATAAAAATTATTTGTTATTGTAAAAAATGTCGTCTGATAATTCTTTGCCTCAATTCAATCTTGGTGTCCAGGCTGGAACCCAGGGGGGTTCTCATACCGTGACAGTTAAAAAAGGTTAGGATTCATCACAATTAATGTCTGACCGTTTGAAATAAGTTTATGAGAGAAACTCATATCAAATTTATGTTTACATACGCATTATAACTCCTTAAATAGAGATAAATATTTATATTCAAGGCAGATTTTTAATTCGGAAGATGAAGAAATTAAAAAAAAAAACATAGTTACTGTTAATTGTTTATGATGTAGTAAAGATGAAAACAGATATGTTTCTGCAGTTATAGACAAATCATTTAATAATGAACGATCGATCTCTTGCTTTGAAATTTACTAACAAATTATTATCTAAGGACACGCTACGTTTCATGTTCAGAATTATTTTTTTATTCGATTATAGTCTAAAGTCGAAAATAATAATAATAATAATTCGATAAACATCGATATTGGCAACGCTAAAATTAAGTATGGGAAAAAAAAATGGTTGAAGTTTTTTTTGCAGTATTACGAACTATGTTGTTTAGAGGTCATGTCCAACGAAGCGAATCGAATATGCATTTCGCTCTTTCTTAAAATGCAAATACAGAGAAAACATTTTCCTGATGCCAACTCAATGGTAGAATGAAAGAGCCAGATTGTCTTTGGAAATGATTAAAGCAATTTTGGTTAGCCATTATGGCTTCAAAATGACTTGATCCCAATTTTTTGACAGTGTGAAAGAAAAAAAAATTAAGTAAAATCAACTTTATAAAATGAAAATGGACTAAAGGCTTTAAAAAGCATTGTATCATTTTTATTTTATGAGCCCATTTTATTATAAGGCTTAAATTTTATTAATTTTTGCATCTGAAGTCAAATAAACCTCTAAATGCCCACGTTTTTATGTTTTACTGACTTCCGGTATAAACGTCACGTATCAATGTTTTGTTATTATGGAAATCCTAATTATGGAAATTTTCTTTATTGTAGCATTTATACCAAAATGAATATCGCTCATTATTTGTCATGTAAAATATCTTAAAAAAGAGTAATTTTTAAACTTTTATATGCCTGGATTCTTCTTTTTTTTTTTTTCAAAGAGCAATTGATAACGATACCTAGAAGCTCAAAAAGTTATCATCATTGAATTCAGATGGTTGAGGTCCACGTTTCTTTCCACTTCCTTGGTCACTTTTTTTGTGAATCCCCCTCTCCCCTCTGGGAAAATGTACAAGCTGCACAGTGGTTTGAGCCAAGGTCATTTTAAAAGGTTCTTCGAGGTGACCTTGGCTGAGTCAGCTCTGTTGCTAGATTGATGCGAATCCCTATAGTACATATTAAATACCCTATCCTAGAGTTCTTTCCCGAGTGAAATAATATGTTTTTTATTACTTGATGTCTTTTTTTTACACTTAAATATACTATAATCATGGTTAGAAAAGGTTGAACATTTGTAAAATTTAAATTGCTGGGAAGAAATGCATGGAAAAATGTGTATATCTAAGGAATGTAAAAAATATACCACACATTTTAAAATTAAAAAGTAATTTTCCGAAAATCTGCAATAAATAGCTGGAATTTCTGATATTGTGGAATGTGAATTCTGGAAATGCACAAATTACTGGATATCCTGCTATAGATAGTAAATAGCAGAAATATTTTGAAGGACGCAAAGAAAATTATTATTAGAACTAGCTGGTATACCCGTTCTTAGCACGGGTGAACTGAAAAATCAAACAATACAGATTGAAGGATAAAGAAGTTTTTAATGAGTTAATTTTACGTGAATTGCAAATTAAACAAAAAAAAAAAGCTTTTTGCATATCTCAGCTGAATAAAAAAAAAAAAGAAAAAAAACACCTTTGTTTAATTTTAAGTCTGTAGATCTAATAGCTGATAAAAAGGATTTTTTTTATTTATAGCTCCCCGTAACACTCTTGAGGGTTGATTTTTTAAAATACCTACCTAAGCTGATCTCTGTCCAGCAAAAGTAACACATTGTTAAAGTTTTGTGTAATGAACGCTTAAAATAGTGTAAATAACTTATATCTGAAAGTGTAATACATTAATATTACTTTCTGTTGTATTTATTTTATGTTAAAATTGTAATATTCGCAAGCAACGCCGTTTCTTAAATTATAATGGCGATTCAATAAAAAACATAGCGAAATGTTGACGATAGAGTCAAGTTGGCAAATGTCTAGCCACTTTCATAGCTCGAGCTTTATTATTAGGGCTTTGTAAGATCCGCCGTGTAGGGAAGCGATACACGTTAATGCTTTATCCACCGCATTATGATTTACTGCAATTTTTTTCATGTAATATTTTTTTTGGATCACTACATTGAAAATTAAGGGATATACATAAACGAAATACTCCACTTCGGGAAATTTAATCCGTTAGAGCTAATAAATTAATTAATGATATTCCACTGTAAAATTAATTATATACACTGTTCACTTAAAATAAATAGTCAAATCCTTTTGTAAGGTCTTAACATACAAAAAGAAGACACTTAAATTTTGACATTAACTATTTTTTCGGGACAAAAATGGTAATCTTTGCAATCCGCTGAAAACGCAATATCTGCTACAAAACTATTCACCTTCCCCTCTAAAATACTCATCATAGAACCCGTGCTGCCATATATCTTGGAAGAGTGGATTTCAAAGAATATTCCTGCTAAGTATTGGTAGAATATTCCTGCTAAGTTGATGTGACGTGGCAGTTAGGAGAAGGATGCCAGCTCAGGTGTCGTCCCAGTACCACTTAAGACCTGCCGTGTAGGGGAGCGATACACGTTAAATCTGTCGGGAGCTCAAACGTCCTCACTTTGGTGTGGTGTGGTTGTTGGGAGAGGGGGTGAAGCTCATGTGTCGTCCACGTCACTTGACCTTGGTTCAAAATTACGTGGTCCGTCGCCAAAAGCCCTCTTGTAGCTGAACAGTGCGACGTTAATATCCACTCGCTCCAAAAAATACAGTACAGTAGTTATAGTTATTTTTACACTTAAAAATGCAATATCTGCCTATTCAATTAAAATTATAGCGTTATAATTAACTACTAACCACAAATAAATTTTGAAAATTTGTGTAAATGATATAGTGTGAAAGAGAAAGTTTATTTTCTTTAAGTACCAGAACCGATAAAAGCATTTATTTTGAAAAAAGATCAATTTCTTACTACCAAATATCCGAAATAAAATCATAAAAAAATATTCAAATAAAAAGAGATTTATAACAACCTCTTCCTTCAAAACTTAGTTTTATTCTGAAATAAAAAAAATTAAGGATTACAGGAATAAATTAGAAGCGAGCACCTTGCGTAGCCAAAACAAAAAAGGTTTTTCACAAACAAAAGATAGATATATGCAGACGTGGTTTTTTTTTTTTTTTTTTTTCTTGCAGCGCATGCCAGAATAGCTTGCAGATGACAGAATTTTTTCCTACTTGACAAATATCGTTATATTTTGGACACTTCTCACAATATCTTTATAAATTATAGCCTATGTGTTATTCTGATGTATAAGCTATATATATATACTGTACAGTTTCATTAAAATCCATTCAGTTGCTTTTGGGTGAAAGTCGACCAAACATCCAAACAAACTTTCGCATTTATAATATATATCTAGATTTTAGGACAAAACCTTTACATTTGTTTTCCAATGAAAAATGGTGGTATCAAGTAGAAATTAAGCACGCTAAAATTCATTATGGTAAGCTATGAAATTCGATACGAGCACTTTTTGGTTTGGTGCGGACTTCTAGATAGGTATCTTTTCACATTCGAAATAGTACTATTGCGCATTCGCACTTACAAAATATCAAATATTAAAATTAGAGTATTTCGTAGTCATTTCTCCTTTTCAGGCTAACAATGCATTCTAAAAATAGTACAAATTTAGAGAGATCTGCAACAAAAGAGAACCGTAAAAGGCTATCAGAATGAGGGGGAAAAAAGTCACGCATCACAGCATTTTATAAGTATAGAAGACCCTTTATATGAAGTGTGAGTGCAGTTTCAGTGTAAGAAAATGTATTTTAATGCAAAAAAATTTTAACATAATATTCTCGCAAACTCGATTTTCTCATCTTCACACAAAATTAAAAAAAAGTTTCAGTGGCACAGAGATAGGATATTTTATTTGCAGTAGCGCACACAAGGAGGGGGAGGGATTGGTCCGAACGCCTCCCCCCAGCCCTTTATTTTTTTCTCGATTGATTATAATCCTATGTGTACATTACGTACAATTCAATTAAGTATTTGTTATTAATAAGCAATTTTATCAATTAATACTAATTATTTATTCTACAATTACTTTTTTACTGTTTTTTTGTTTCCGAAAATCAACAAAATCAAAAGAATATGTTGGACGGCGTATACGAGCATGATACGAGAAGGGTGGACTTTCGACCCTGGACACCCCGTTGCAAAATTCCTGTGTGCGCCACTGCTTATATGTTATTATACTTCTGAATCTTAATTCTGTGTGCTTCGATTTTTTGAATGGGACCAATATATTTTATTTTGTAGCATGATAAATTGAAAAATAAAATTAATGATTAATTTTTTTTTATTTTCAAAATGCTTAAATAAGTGATAAATTAAAAATTTGAAGTCTACAAACTTCAAAAGCATTCTATAGTTTCAATTTGTTATGAGAATGTAGAATCTATTGTACAACTTACAAAGCTACCTTGTAGGAAACAGAAAATATAAGCTAATTTGTTTTTAATATTTTGTATCTTTACATTTTATACTATTTAAAAAATACTATTGCATTTTTATAATTGTAATTTTATTTTTCGTTGTAAAAAATGCTACTGTGCATTTTTTTACAGAAAAAAATTATTCCTAATCTTTAAACTTCCTCTTTAAAGCACTAACTGTAAACAAATTTTAGGGGGAGCAAAATTTTTATTGATTTTTATGAGAATCAAAAATATTTGTCAAAGTAAGCAATTTTAAAAAAGAAATTGCAAGGTTTTTCGGATTCTACACAAAAAATTACATAAATTTTTTTTATTCCAAACCAGTTGAGGTGTTGAACGATGACAGCGGAGCACCTGATCTCCGAAGAGGTCTTTATCTCCTGTCGAACACTTGGGGAGTAGCATTGAAAATCTAACTTGCCCTTGTTAAAAATTAAGTATAAAAAGATAGTACTGGATTGCTGAACTGGCTCAGGGTCGCAATTGCGCCCGAGAATCTGAAGGGTGTCTCGCTTCGACCAATGGTCGGGGGTTACCCGGCCGGTGGGCGGAGCGAGCTTTCGAGGAAGGCGGGTTTGAAAAAAAGTGAATCATTGAGTTAGTAATTCTTTGGAAAATAAAAGAGCTAGAAAATTAAGTCTTTCGACTTTTAACTAGGTTTTGGTAGAAGATATCTAATCGTTCCTCGTCTTTAGCGTAGCTAAATTGCCTACCCATTTCTAAGAGAAAGGGGTAGTCGAGAAAAAATCTTCTCAGTTCGCGAATTGCGTCTTTGAAGCCAAAATCATTATCGTTATTATTTTCTTTAGGTGAAGGGGTTTCTTCATTGGCGGCCGGGGTTCCGGGGGTAGAATTTTGTTTCGCAGCGCCCGAGACGGCAGCTGCGAAGGAGAGAGTTGGGGTGACCTTTTTTGGGGTTTTATGAGATTCAGTGGAGGTGTTTCGATTTCGGGTCGTTTCACCTTTTCTGGGTTTTTTCTTGGGGAATTCCTCACATTGGCTCCAATTTGCCATGTGTCCCGTCTTGTTGCAATTTATGCAGACTGGATTTTGAATCTTTTCTTTTATGGGGCAGTCGTTTGTGCGGTGAGATTCACCGCACTTTAGGCATCTGGTGTGCATGAAGCAGTTTTTTGATGAGTGGTTAAACAGGTTACAGTTGTAACACTGTGAAACCCCCGGTCGTCTGTTGAACGCATCTACTTGTACCGCAAGGTAGCAGCATTTTTTGAGTTTAAAAATATCTGGGGAGTTTGGTTTCTTTTCTAGCTCGACCATGAAAATGGGGAGCGGGGCTTTGGTTTTAGATCGGGTGAGCTGGGCCACCTTTTCTACGTTGAATCCTTGGGAAGTTAAATCATCTTGGATCTCGTGGATTTCAGTAGAAATCGGGAGGCCTTTGATGACAACTTTTAGGGGGCGGGAATCTGGTGGGTCGATGACGTAAAATTGTTCTTTTATTTCCCTGAGGTGATCAGTCACGACGCGGTGTTCGTCGGAAGTTTTGCAAAAAATTTTTAAATACTTCCCTGCCAGCTTGGCTTCGCAGTCAGGGAAATCTTCATTTAAGTTTTTAATAATTTCTCTATAATTCGCCTTTTTGTATTTGAACATAATTGGCGGTATTCTGGGACGGGCGGAAATTGGAGCCGTAGTTTGGGCTGAGGTCGTGGGGTTACTTTCAGTTTCCTTTACAGAAAGGCTGCTGAATTTATTCTGGACTGTTACAGGCTGACTGGTCCCGGGAATGGGAGCAGAAAATTTTAACTTTTTTGCAGTCTTTTTGGGGGAGACGAAACCCCTATCATCTTTTTTAGTTTTGATTTTTTCGCGGTTTTCAGGGCGCGAGTGCTTTTTCGCACTTGACTCTGGGGGATCATTTTGCTTACTAGTGAATTTAGTATTTTCCGGGCAATCCAGTACAGGGCAAGGAAGACACAAAGCTAACTCACCCAAATTGTGCTCCTTCTGGGAAGAGAGTTCATCATGCTCGTTTTGGAATTTGACGAGGGCGTCAGCATCGGTAAGGTAAGGAAATTCTTTCTCGCTTCTAATGCAGTGTTCGAGGTAGGAGAGTCTGCCGTTCGTCATCTTAATGCGCTTTTGCATCTCTTGGTGGCGACGGCATTTGTCAGTATCGGTTTCCTCTGGCGGAGGCTCGATGGCTATCCTTTTGGGTTCCGGCTGTTTACGGCGCGTTGACCAGTTGACCGCCAAACCAGTTGAAAAACGGTTGTAATCAAAATGTAATTTAGGAACACGTGAGAGGCAGAACATGCACAAACTCGTTTCTCCCGTATTTGAAAGAACACAGACGAAATGACGCTCTTCACCTCACTGTAACTGACAATTTTACATTCTATCTTTCAAAGTTTCAATCTTTCATACTTTTATATAGAATTTAAATTTAAATGTAGCAGGTGTGTGACTTACAATGTAAGTCGAGACAATAAAAAAGAAAGAAAAATTGGACTGATTTCATCAGTCCAAGATTAGTAGAGGCTGTTAACTCACGTGGTGGATTTTTTCGTCGCAGACGTTATGTAACTTTGGTACAGAATGTAGTTTCATCTTCAAAACAATTAACTAAAGAGAATAAATACCATTTCATACTTTAATTTGGGTATCGTAATTTTATCGGCTTGTACATAATTTTGTTAACGAACGTATAATTTGCGCTTTTTTCATCTCTTGATAAATTTTTACTAAGGCCCAAAATAATACTTTAAATTTGAGAACTTTCCCCATTTTAAAAACTTTTTAGCTGACCAAATAGTTAATAGATCAATTTTATAAAAGAAAGACAAGAGATGCATTTTTAAAAAATATTCTTCACTATAAAAACAGAGTATGTATTTAATAGATTATTTATTCAAGTCAGAGATTATTGACTGTTCAGAAAAATATTTAAACCTCAAGTTTGCATAAAACAAATCTATACTAATGTGATTTGCGTACATTTCTAAGAGTTTTTGAATAGGGAATCCAAAAGAAAGTACTAAAGCGCAACAGGATTGAATTTTATGATTAAGACTATCTGTTATACCTGTGTTCTCCGCGCGGTTGAATTAAAAAAGATAACTATCTCTTGAGATAAAAGGACAACAACAACAAAACTTAATGAAGATAATATGTAATTAATATTTTAAATTTTTTTAAGTAAATTGTGAATAAAACTCTCCAAGAAAAAAACGATTTAGCAAATAAAACAGTTAAATAACTCGATAATTCACAGGTTTTTCTGCAGGTATAAAAAATTATCTGAAACGAATATCTAAATATTATCTTTTACGCCGCAGTGGGAGATGATTTCTCAAAACCTATTACACCCACATATATCCTTATGAGTCGATTTCCGTAATCCGATCTTGGTGGATCTCTGCACAACGAGAAATAAACGTGCTTGCCAAATCTGAAGAATTGTTCGAAACTAATATTTTTTGTTTAAAACGTCCCTACAACCACCCTTTGGAATCTATTATCGTGAAATCCGTTCTTAGAGGATCTCTATTCAATAAAAGGAACATGCCTGCTGAATTTCTAGTCCGTAGGAAAGACGAAAAAGTTATTTTTCGGCGACGAAAAAGTCATCCATGTGTAGAAGGCCCCTGATAGTCAGCAAAACCAAAAATGCTGAACTTTCAGGGAAAAAAAAGAGAAAACTAAACGCAGGACTGATATCACAAATATACAGAAAAACATAGAACGTGCCTGGATTTTGCAAAAACGTTAGTCCTATATTACGAAAAAAAGTTTTTGAATTGAATTCACTGTATATATTGATTTCACTGAAAACGGTGAAATTGTTATCCTACGTTCATAAATCTCGAAAATAATAGAATTAGTATGTAAAACAAGAAATGAGATTTAAAAAAAGGACGGTTATCATAAAGTAAATTTATAAAAGCGCTTCATTTGAAAAATGACCTGTTTTTTTTAACACAAAAGCCGTAACCATTTATACTTTGAATTCTGAGAGTGATTTCAAGGGCAATTTTTGTATGTTCTTCAAACGAACGTATTGAATTGCTTTTATTTTATGGATGCTAAGGAGATTTTTATTGTCATTTTGTTAAAATAAAGAATGTTAGAGAGAGAGATAGAGTGAAAAATTTGAATGAATAAATAAAAAAAAAAATTAATGTATTTTATCAGTAAATCCTTTTCCTTGAAATTCAGAATTTAGTTGCAAGAAAGAATGGCTTTTAAATTCAAATAATATCTAAAGAGAAATATTAGCTGTATAGATTAATATTCTATATCAGGGGTCAGTAACCTTGTAGCTGTGGCGTGCAAAACTAATCCACTAATGTAGTTTTTAGAGTGTCATGCTATAAGAAATATTTGATTCGTAGAGGCCAAGAATATATAGATTTAGAGTTTTATTATAAATTAATTTTTTGTATCATTTAAAAATATTTATTAAAATTAAAATAAACATAAGATATATCCATTCCTTCAATATGAATTAAAATTGTACACCTATATACTTTTTAAAAACATGTTTATTTAAATAATAAAAAATCAAAAAATATAAGTATTCCCCCTCAATATAATTAAATGAAAAAATAGATAAAATTTTAATTGCAAACCTAGTCTCTTCACCCATATAGCAGTATCAGGGGTATAATGTGACTTTCAATTAGACACGATTCTGAGCATTCAGTAGTTAAACAACTTTGCGGACTCAAAATATTTATCATACGAGAAAAGATTTGTTCTCATAGATAGGTAGAACAAAAAGCGGAAAGCAGAGCACAGACAGATTTCTCTTCAAACAATTAAATCTCTCCAGCAGTAACATCCAATAATTTAAAATTGCTGTTGAATAATAGCTAGAGTTATTTTCCAGATTTTTTCGTAAATGTTGTTTTCCATTCCTCTGAAAATGTTAGTATGATTAGCTCCACATTTCAAAGTTATCAATTTCCACGCTCTTAAAAATTGATGAATTTGTTCGGTACCACTGAGATTTGTACCGCGTTCCATATGTGGCACACCTCAGTGGCGTAACGTACACCCCCGCATTGCGGGGGAAGGCGAAGCTTGACTGACGCTAAGTAGTTCTATTTGGGCTTGAGGCCCAAAACTTGAGTTTACAGAAGAGTCCTAATATTATCCGTTACACCACTGGCACGCCCGTACTATTTCTTAGTTTCTGAATAATAAACATATTCGCCAAAATATTTAACTACGATTAAATTTTTATATGCAGATTTTATTCATTTCACATACTTTTATGTCTTGACATTACGCGCCAATTTGTTACGTATGCAATAGCAGAATTAGCCACGTGTTTATTTTTTGGCCGGTTTTATGGAAGAATGTCTCAATTTCGGTTTACGGTAAATCATTTTTGTTTTTCACCACAAGTCCTCAACACGAAAAAATAAGATTGAACGCTAACAATATTATAACACCTCGAGTATATCACTTCTGATACCACCGCCATGTTGATTTCCTCAAAACGAAAAATCCCAGTTTTCAAGAAAGCTTAGGATGCGTGTTGGCACCCAGCGCCATCTAGTACGGGTACCACTAACTACGATTCGCAACATTTGTAAAATCTTTCCCCACGTGGAATGTCATGTTACTTCTGGTAAAGCCGCCATGTTGATTCCTTCAAAATAAAAAAAACCGGTTTTCAAGAACGCTAGGATGCGTGTAGGCACCTAACGCCATCTAGTGAGGGTACCATAAACTAACGATCACTACATTAGTAAAATATTTTTCTAGGCTTGATCAATGAATTTGATGCATGGACACAATAATGAGTAATATGCATATGGACAAGTTCTACTTTGTAAACAACAACACTGAGACGAAACCGAATGATTTCCACTCCTACTTCCGGTGGAATGTTAATTTATGGGAAAACATCGAAATATTCAACTGAGTTTTTCAAACTTCTAATCAGGGCGTAGCAACAAAGCTATCTTGAAGGAATCACGATGGCCTTGGTAGCAACCGCCATATCAGTCATATGGGGCCCCCATAATTTTGGGGCACCAAAACGTGTAAGCAACAATTCATAAAATGTTAAAGGATTTCAGAGAAAGGATTAAGGGATTTCATAAAATGTTAAGGTAGTCATTAAATATTAAGGAATTCCATAAAATGTTAAGGGATTCCCGAGGAATTTTGATACAGGGCCCACTCAGGACTAGCTACGACTGTACTTCTAATGCAAGTTTTTGAAATTTGTTTGAACTTTATAGATAGAAGATGACCTGTAGATTTCAGATTCACAGGATTTTACATTATTTATTTCAGTATCTCTTCTAAAATACCTTGGGGATTTTGCTATAACCGGAAAAAGAAAAGGGTACTAATGACTGCAGCTCCCACATTGTAAGCTATACGGTAGAACTTTTTTTTTTTTTTTTTTTTGTCCATAATACGAATTATATAAACTTAAATATACTTGATTACTGCTATTGGATATTTAGCAGATTTATAACTGCATAAAATAACTTTCAACATAGCTCTTAATTAGGAAGTATACAAAAAGGAGTTTGTTTTTTCACATAAAGTAGTAGATTATTACAACAGAAATTAATGAATATATTTAAAAAATTGTAAAACAAAATAAATTAATATAACTACCAACTGTTTGAATAATCCATAACTTAAAATTAAATTTTGAATAAAATAAATTTTGATATATATATATATAATAAGGTGACCATTTTTTTTTACAATGAAAAGGAGGACGAAAAATTTAAGAAAAAATTACAGCTTAAATATATGAAACGTTTTATTAATTCAAACAAAAATCTGCTAATTATGCTCTTACATTCTTTTTAATTATTATCTCAAACGAGTATTTTTCCTATTGAAAGAATTTTTTGTCAACATATCATTTTTTAATATATCGGAGAGTTGGGGCAAAAAATATCCTTCATACTGAATTTTACTGTAAGCACTGTAGCTAAAATATTAACGTTGTAACAAATGGTAATATTTGTTATTTATTTATTATAATGATTTAACCATTCATCCCAGCGTGTTAAAAATTGTAATTCTTTATTTCTCTCGTGCTTTATATTAATGCTTTTATTAATGCTTTATATTAATGCTCGCGCACGCTTTTATTTATAAAAATTAACTGTAATTTTAATTATGGAAAGTTTTGGAACTTTCGATGGCAATAGATAAGGAGATGGAATATTCAGTTTGAAAAAAGAAAGTCTTGAGTTGTATGTGGCAAGAGTTGTTGACATTTTATTTTCGTGTTAAAACTGGCGCCCACACCCGTAGCCTAAGAACTACGATCCCGTAGAAGAAGAAACCCCCGCTGTGACAAAACGCCGCAGAAAAATGAAAATTTAACCGGCTCTGTAAACCTTACTGTCCCGGAAAATTTACTGGTATTGCGCCGCAATCCTTCTAAAGCAAGAGAAAATCCCTGGAAATCGAGAGACAAAGTGAATCATCCTGACTTAAATTGTCTGAAGAAAAGAAAAAAAAGAACACCTATATATATTTCCTGTTAAAAGTGTTTGCAATGGTGTTTTGTGCATTTTTCATATAAAGGGTGTTTTTTTGAGAGGTATAGAACTTTAAATTGCAATAAAACAACGATGTATTATTCGATTCACATGAATTTTTTTTTATTCGAAAGATAATCTTGTGGCATTACATTTTAAATATGATTTCTGGCATAGGATTGCCACGGCTGGCTCGGATGTAGTCCAATCTGGACGTCCAGTTTTCGATGACTTTTTCCAACATTTGTGGCCGTATATCGGCAATAACATGGCGAATGTTGTCTTCCAAATGGTCAAGCGTTTGTGGCTTATCCGCATAGACCAATGACTTTACATAGCCCCACAGAAAATAGTCTAGCGGTGTTAAATCACAAGATCTTGGAGGTCAATTCACAGGTCCAAAACGTGAAATTCGGCGGTCACCAAACGTGTCTTTCAATAAATCGATTGTGGCAAGAGCTGTGTGACATGTTGCGCCGTCTTGTTGGAACCACAGCTCCTGGACATCATGATTGTTCAATTCAGGAATGAAAAAGTTAGTAATCATCGCTCTATACCGATCACCATTGACTGTAACGTTGTGGCCTTCATCGTTTTTGAAGAAGGATTCCACCAGCCTATAAAGCGCACCAAACAGTCAGTTTTTCTGGATGTAACGGTGTTTCGACATACACTTGTGGATTAGCTTCACTCCAAATGCGGCAGTTTTGTTTGTTGACGTAGCCATTCAACCAGAAGTGCGCTTCATCGCTAAACAAAATTCGCTTATGAAAATCGACCATTATTTTCGAAATAAAATTGCACAATTTGAAAGCGTTTTTCAGGCGTGAGTCTATTCATGATGAATTGTCAAACCAAACTGAGAATAAATCACTTGACAGCTGTTAAATCGGTCGCCATCTTGGAAAGTAATGCCAACTTAAACTTCTATACCTGGAAAAAAAACACTCTGTACAAGTGATAGCAATCCTGCTACAGTGTGTTAGTGCTAGGGATAATTTTATTATTTTATTTCATTATTTTTTGGTATTCTTATGCAATGATAATTCTTAATTTTGCTGTATATTAATTTATTTCTTGTGAGATAACGTTTCCTGATTAATGTTCTGTGAATTGCACATTAATAATTACTATTTTGCTTGATATTTTACTGATTTCCTTTTGAACTTAGGTAGCATTACATGCCTGATTATTTTAGTTTTGTTTAGTATTTTCATTGCATTGAATTTTTGTATCATTACAACTGATGATTCCTAAATTATCTTTATATTATTTTATTATTTGAATTAATGTTCCTTGTTGGTATTTTGAATATGTTATTAATTTATTTACCCATTTTTAATGGTATTTTGTAGTGCATAATAATTTATAAGATTTTAAGGGGAGAGTTGGAAAGCTCTCTCTTTCTCTATACTGACAATGTTAAATTGGCTGTTTTCGATGTACCTTTTCTCAAAATCTGTTTTATGTACATGATTGAAATTTTGCATACTATTAAAGTACACCTCTCTTATTGTACTAAAATGAGCTTTTAGCTAATTTTGAATTTTTTAATAAATTATGAAATATTTTATCAAACATTGGGAAATTTGACCCATTTTTTACTTAAAAAATTTGTAAAAATTAAATTTTTGAGTTTTTTACAAAAAGCTCATTTTTTTTGTATACATTAGACATCATTATAAATAATTCATAAAAAATTTACATACCTGTGAACAGTAGTTTCTCAGAAAAGGTACATCGCACATTAAAATTTACATTTTGAGATAAATTGATTTTAATGTATACAGTGAGACTTCTAATTGACTAGGAAATAAAAAAAATAAAAGGCTCAATTTAAAATAAAAGATACATGTTTTGGTTTATATCAGTGGTTACACTTTTAAGCAAAAACAAAGTAATTTGTTTACAATTTTCGCCATTAAAATGGGCGTGGCCCAAATTCAATGATTATTTAAAAATACGTTTTAAGGACTTCTAAATGCCCTAGAGGTTAAAGTAAGGTATTTTTAGAAAGGTTAAACTCTATACAGTTTGAAAATGTAAAAATCTCAAATTGTCAAAAAAATAAGATTTTAGCTTTCCAACACCCCTTAAAGCTAGCCATATTTTAAAGTGTATTCCCATATCTGTAAGAGCTTTGGTGGACAATAAGGCCTGGACCTTAGTTATTTATTTTATTTATTTGTATCTCTTAAATTTCTCAGTCGTCATTTCTGGGAAAAGGGAAAAAAGCTGATCTCATTAAGCTTGCTATTGAGTTAGGTGAATGTGAGTCGAATGTGGAAGAGCTAAAAATAATTGAATTAAGGACAAAAATTTTAACAAATGATGCTTATAAGGAAGACCCTGAATTTGTGAAATGTATCTTTGAGGGAATCGTATCAAATAGGATAGACGAGGAAAACAAACAAAAAGAGCAAACACTGCGTGAATTTGAGCTGCAGAAAATACGACTGCAAAATGAGACTCAAAGAGTCGTAGGTCCACAAACCCTACCCCAAACAAAAATCGAATTAAAAAAATTGCTACCAACATTCAATCCTGAAGTTGATAACATGGACCTGTTCCTCACCTTATTCGAACGGCAAATGAAGCTATTAGATCTCGGTGAAGATCTGTGGGTACCCTATCTCATTGGTGCCCTACCTAGTGATGTAACCTCCCTCATTGCCCGTGAGCCTGAGGAGAAATGCAGGGATTACTCCCACATTCGAGGAATGCTTCTGCAACGGTTCAAATTAACCGCAGAAAAATTCCGGGAGCTGTTTTTACGTCACAGAAAAAGCCCAAATGGGACGTGGAAGGATTATTATTTTGAAATCCGAGCATATTTTGAAGGTTGGCTCAATGAGCTTAAAATTGATTCATTTGACGGATTGAAGAATTTGATGATTGCCGATCAAATGAAAAAGAGATGCTCTCCAGAGTGTGAGGAACATTACCTGGATATCTGGGAAGAACTTATCTCCCCAGAAATGTTAGCAGATAAGCTGGAAGCTTTTGACAACATCCGACGTTCCCTACCCAGTGGACCTAGGAGATACGTGAAGGCAAGTGAAATCGTAAATGATGGAAGACAGGTATCATTCGGGAAACCTGAACGCCCTCCCAAAAGAGAATATTCCCATCAGGTACCAAATGAGATATCCCCTCTCAGATGCTATGGCTGTGGGAAACAAGGAGTGATAAAATCTAGGTGCCCCAACTGCAACCTCAACGCCTCACAAAGAACAGATGTAGCACCCAATCACATCAATGCTTGCACAGTTCAGACCAGAAGCCCTCGATTGACCTTAATCGACTTAACTTTCTGTGGAATAAAGGGACGTGTATGTGCAGACACAGGATCTTCAAATTCAATTGCTGGGGAAAGGATGTTCCAGATATTTAAGGATAAGGGACTCCTTTTCCAGGAAACCACATTAGCAATGAGCTTAGCAGATGGTCAACAGACCACAGGTGAGGCCCTCACAACCCAAGTAATGGTAGAAATTGAGGGGAGATCAGTCTTGACTAAATTCATTATTCTCCCAAATGCAAAGGGAAATAGAACACTTTTAGGAACAGATTTCCTTAGTTCTGCTGGTTTGGTTCTAGATGTGAAGAATACTTGTTGGTACTTCTGGGACAATCCTACCCACAAGTATCCATTTGGTGAAGAATTGGACCCCCCGTCCATAGTTGAGAAGATGTCCAGCAACACCTGCCAATTAAGAGAAGGGGAAAGTGAAAGTTTGACCTCTGCCCGGAAGGAGAAACTTAACCTCCTGTTGGAATCCTTCCAAAATGTCTTCGAACCAGGGGGAGAAGCAACAAATATCTTGAAGCACCACATTAACACGGGAACTAATCCTCCTATCTCTGTACCCCCATACAGAATGTCTCCTGTCAAGAACTGTCCTGACTGCATTAAATACAAAGCTTCAAATCAGAAGCCTTCCGGGCTATTACAGACACCTGTGCCAGCCCAACGTTTTGAAACCTTGGCCATTGATCTCTTCGGGCCCCTACCTGAGAGTAAAGATGGTAAAAGATGGATCCTAATCATTGAGGATTGTACCACCAAGTGGATCGAACTGTTTGCACTACCCAATGCCACAGATAAAGAATGTGCCATTACCTTGATTGAAGAGGTTCTACTGAGGTATGGTATTCCTCGCCACCTTATCAGTGACAATAGAACCCAGTTTGTGTCAGCAGTGATGCAATAAATATGCTACCTATTAAACATCCATCAATCCCTGATCCCTGCATACCACCCACAAGCTAACCCAGTTGAACGAAAGAATAGGGATCTGAAACCACGGCTGGCAATTCTCGTCCAAGACAAGCAGGACTGTTGGTCAGAGAAGCTACCCTTCATCCGCTTTGCTCTCAACACAGCCAAATGCGAAACGACAGTACAGACGGCAGCCTTTCTGAATTTTGGTAGAGAGTTACGCACTCCAAGTGAAGTTGTTAATGATATCCGAGTCGTCATCCAGAACGATAATTTTGTGCCAGAGATAACTCCCTATCTCAAGAAATTCGCTAAGTTTTCCACTCAGATTAGAGAGGTGGTTGAAGAGCAACAGGATAGTAGGAAGTTTTACGCTGATAAAAAGAGAAAAGCTGCTCCAACATATCAACCTGGAGAACATGTCTTTGTTGCATCACATCCACTGAGCAACACTGCGCAAGGAAGAAGTGCAAAACTAATGCCACGCAGAGACGGTCCCTACGGGATTTTAACACAAAGATCACCATCATCTTACGAGATTGCAAGTCTTGATAATCCGGGGGAACCTCTTGGTGTTTACCAAACCTCTGCTTTAACTCCTTGTAATAATGACAAAGTAAAACCCCTTATTCCTCTTCGTAAACGGGGCCGTCCACCAAAGTTCCCACAGACTCCTGGTTCCTCGTCGGGACGTCGTCGGTACCAGAGGGTGAGGATGTAACAAATGGTAATATTTATTATTTATTTATTATGATGATTTAACCATTCATCCCAGCGTGTTAAAAACTATAATTCTTTATTTCTCTCGTGCTTTATATTAATGCTTTTTTTTAATGCTCGCGCGCGCGTGCTTTTATTTATAAAATTAACTGTAATTTCAATTATGGAAAGTACTGGAACTTTCGATGGCAATAGATAAGGAAATGGAATATGGAGTTTGGAAAATAAAAGTCTTGAGTTATATGTGGCAAGAATTGCTGACATTTTTTATTTCCGTGTTAAAACTGGCGCCCAACGTGGAAGAGTTGTTGACATTTTATTTTCGTGTTAAAACATTCAATTTTGTGCGATTTCTCATTAGTCACTTCACAAAAATCATTAAAAAAACTCTTTCAACTGCTGTATCAGTTCCAGGGAAGCACAACGTAAATTCAAAAAGAATAACTAAATTTTTATATGGAATGTATTCGTTTTTTAAATGGTTAAGTATTTCCACCCATCTTTTATCAGTTTCAGCATGATCATGTTCCAATTGTTTCAATTTAGCATAATTTAAATGTACATTCAGTCTTCCAATTTCATCAAACAAACCATTCTCAACGATTTTGATTTCAGGCATTTCTTTCGATAAAAATCAATACAGTTTTCTATATCTGCCCAATTTTACTTGTGATGCAGTCAAAAAACACCATTGAAAACTGTTATTTCCTGTGATATTTGTTTCAGACCATTCTTCGACATTTTGGAAACATGTTTGGTTCATCTCTGAAAATAGAGATTAACAGATCAATTTTAAAATATTGAAAAGGAGGACACTTTTCGAGGAAGGACAGAACCTATAAAAGGAGGACGGTTGGTCACCTTAATAGATATATAATTAGTTAAACTTGAAAATTTTTATATTATTTTGAATTCTGCGGCGGATTGGATAGAACCTCTAAAACAGGGTGCTAAACTTGCGTTCCGCAGCGTGCATTTTTGCGGCCATGCCAAATATATCGGCTCAAAATAATGTATAATAAAATTACAAACCGACGCAGGTAAAATTAAGTAATAATAAAATAGTAAAAAATAGGTAAAATTCAATAATTCTTAAAAAATTATACTCTTTTTTTTTGGCTATTACTAAACAAAATGATTGCATTTATTTCGAATATAATTTTTATAATTTATATAATTTTAATAATTATTTATATAATTTTTTTTAAACATTGAAAACATGTGACCCTTAACATAACGTAAAATATAGAACTTGCGGCCTTCAACTTAATATTAAATAGAAATTGTGGCCCGTAATATCATATGAATTTGATTTGCCGGCTCTAGAGGGTCCTTATTTGGCCAACGGACTAGTTTACTCTTGAATATTCTAAAAGGCGAGTACCATGTATTTAATCTTTCCTAATTGTATAAAAAATTACACTCATTGACAAAAAAATTAGCGCACCAAGAAATAATTGTGGGGTTGTAACGAAATTTAGTATGAAGGTACATGTCGAGGAGATATGCAAATGATTAGAAATGCAGCGTGATTGCGCAATACGTATAACCGGTAGAGGGCGTTTAACGTCGTTCTCCGGGGAGTATAAAACAGGTAACCAAAGCTTATTTAAGAGTGCTGAATCGTTTACAAAGGAAGAGCTGAGGTAATCCTGCCATTACGCCGTTTTCGAAGACAATATGAGCAGCTGTCGCAGTTTGAGAGAGGGAGAATCATCGGTATGATGGAAGCTGGGTGGTCAGTTAGGCGAATAGCTCATCAATTAGGCCGCTCTGATTGTGTTGTGAGGAGGTGTTGGGACCAGTGGATCCGAGAGATGTCATTTACACGAAGACTAGGTTCAGGAAGCCATCGACAGACCAGTCGTCGAGAAGACCTCCACATCGTAAAAAATGCATGCGTACAGCTAACTGCTTCATCAGCCGCCCTTCAGGCACAGATAGCACTTTCATTAGGGGCCCCTGTGTCTTCTCGAACTATACGAAGGTGCCTGGCTGAAGGACATTTGGGATCGTGGGGGCCCATTACGTGTGCTGCTTTTGACGCCCCACCCCATCGACGCCTCCATTTGGAGTACTGCCGCGCTCGAGGAAACTGGATTGTGCAGTGGAATGGAACCAAGTCGTCTTTAGCGACGAATCCAGATTCAATCTCAGCAGTGATAACAATCGTGTTCTTGTGTGGAAACCTCTTGGTGAGCTCCTCAATCCTGCCTTTGCTTTCCAGCGACCCATCGCTCCCACAACTGGTGTAATGATATGGGGTGCCATTGCCTACAATACACGGTCACCCCTAGTATTGATCTGTGGCACCATGACAACCCAGCGGTATGTCCATGACATCTTGCAACCACATGTGTTGCCACTCATGCAACGGCTCCCAGGAGACATTTTTCAACAAGACAATGCTCGGCCTCACTTAGCAATGGTATCACAAGACTGTCTTCGCACTGTTGCTACCTTTAATTGGCCTGCCCGATCCCCAGATTTGTCTCCAGTCAAACATATCTGGGGTCCTTTGAGAGGGCGAGTTGGGCATCCCACAAGTTTGAACGAATTAGAGGCAAGGTTACAGCAAATATGGAACGAAATGTCTCAAGACATCATACAGAACTACAAGACATCATCAAGATCATATCGCATCGTGTATTCGCGCGCTAGAGGGGGTTCAACAGGGTATTAAATCCTCAGTTCTTTAGCCTTTTTCTCTGAAATAAAGAATTCTTTTTCTTTGATTTTCTAATCATTTACTTATATCAAAGTAGTCATTACGTATGTAAAATTTCGTTTCATTTTGACGCCTCCTTCTTGGTGAGCTACTCTTTTTGCCAATGAGTGTATTATTACAAAAACTCAGACACATGCTCTCATATTCTCTCTCTGACTCTCATATTCGTTTACGAGGCATACTGAAACTTCTCATACAAAATAAAAAAAGAGGCGAGGGAGAAAAATTGCCTTCGTAAAAACAGCTTTCTGTTCAATTTGCGCGAAAATTGCATGTGTATTATTAATTCAGATATTTCAGAGAGCCGTTGGAATGATTCTTTTATATTGCTGCATCTTGGAAGGCCAGAAAAATTTATACTAAAATTTAATAATTTCTGAAATCGACATTTAATAAGAGTGACTAGTTATTTGTGATGTAAAGAATTGCGTAAAAACAAATGAAAATATATATAGAAAGAATGTCTTACATTTATAAAAATTTCATTTAATTATTCAATACTGTTTTGGCCAAATAAGAAACTTTTATAACTTTTGTTATAGTTACGGGGCTATTTTTTTTATTTTTGATATGCTGATTTTGACTGCTGATTATCATATCTCATTCTCTTGACTACCATACTACAACACATTCACGCTAGGAAGACATCAGTCAATGTCATCCATACACAGTGGCGTAACGTACAACTAACTCCTCAGCCCCCGCATCATGGATGGGGGTCCAGGATTCTAGGGGGCCAAAAGCATGATGTTATGGTTTTGCAATCTTTTGTAAGACCCGGTTTGTGGCCCCAAAACTTGGCTTTTCTGGGGTGGGGGCTAATATTCTTCGTTACACCCCTCAAATGTTATACAATACTCAAATACAAATGACTCAAATGTTATACATTCATTTTCATCCGAATTCTTAAAATTTACGCTCGTGTCCAAAATTAAGGTCACAAACACAAAATTCGTGAAAACTGATGAACTATTCGCTGAGTTGCCCCGAAATTCGGCTCATAGACAAATTACAATGTCAGAAAGAATATAGCAACAGAACAATATGGAAAAGATTTCAACTGTCAATTAAGGTATGTAGGAGAGTGGAAGAGTCTATTAACACCTGCTACAGGTGATGGTTAGTTCTCCCCCTTGGAATGTGGAATGTGAGGATTCACCATCTGGTCAAAAGACGCAGCTGGACAGGGGATGAATAGCCCCTTCCCCCTTCGGGGGTGAGAAAAGAATTCATTGTCTTTGGGTACGAAGAAGGGAAGTCATGTCCAAGTGTTACTAATTGAATTGAGTGTTATTCCTTAAATGTTTTTCCTTTAAAATAAACTTTAATAATTAAAATTTGGACCTCATGGTTTTATTTTTGTTTCCGTGCCCATCGATTAGAATCAAACTTTAGTAGGTATAAGTCATATCTGAAAGTGTGAAGTCGTGAATCAGAGATAAAGCATTTACCTCGGGAAAATGTGTAATATGGAGTGGTAAACAAGCCTCACAACGAGCTTCCATACTGTTTATGAGGGTGTAAAGAAGTATTTCGGGCTATAAAGCCCATTTTCTCTAAAAGTGGGACTTTTATTTCCTGGGATACCTGGGAGGGAAGTTACCCTGAGAAATGGCTTTTCCCAGACCATCCCAAACTCATTCAATAAAATTGTGATCCGGAGATCTCGATGGTCAACCCATACTGGGAATATCCTCCCCTTCAAGAAATTCATCAACAATGTGAGTTCTGTATGGGCTCGTCTGAGGTGGTGCATATCCAGAGGATAGAACCCGCGACCTATGGATCCAATGCCCAGTAACATGACCACTAGACAAAAGTGATCACTCATGTCTGGAGGTTGCTACTGGTTTTTGTAGGTGATACCGCAACACTACTCCTCCACCAGTGAGTCGGTGGATAGGCGAACGAACGAAAAAGTTGTACTGGTGAGCATGTGAAGCGTGATCGTTGCTGCTGATAATTGGAGGTGTTGCGTCAACTTAGTCTGACTACTTTAGTTGCTGCGTCAAGTGGGTCTGACGACTTTTGATTGCTCTTTTTGCGGGTAGATGGTACCACGACAGATCAGAAGGTTTCTTAGCTCAGCCAAGGTTACCAATGTGGAAGATAGAACTCGCAACCTTCCGATCTGTAAACACGTACCTTACCACTGGATTAAAATGATTACTTCTGTTCGGAGGTTGTTACTGACTTTTGTAGGTGATACCGTTAAAGTACTCCGGTCACCAATGAGATGGCGCATATTCGGAGGACAAAACCCGTCACCTATGGACCCGAAACCCAATGACATGATCACTAGACAAATGGCTCACTCACTCAAGACAAATGGTTGCAAAAATGTTACTTTATGCTGAATATCACAGCGAAATTAAATGAGCTGAACCTAAAACTGCAAGGAAATGGAAACCCAGCCAATGTTTTGGTAGAAGAATTAGTTTGGTTCGAAGAAAAACTAATTCTTTTTTCAGAAGATATTTAGAGCGGTAAATTACATCATTTTCAATTTCTAAAGCAATACCGCGTTAAACAAATGCAAATGTTGACACTAATTACTTCAGCACAGTTATAACAAAAAAGAATGAATTTTCTGACTGACTTGAGCACAATTCAAAACCACTCTAACATAACACTCATGTCCATAAATTAAGGATAATGAAGTTCAGGCAAAGAAAGAGACAGAAGAAAAAACAAATTTGACTTATTTGTAAAGTCTATTTATTAAACAAAAGGTAAAGAGCAAAAAAGATGCTATATGTTTGACATAATTAATAAAAACTGCGATTTTTACTCCCTGGAGCAAATTTCAAAAAAGAACCTATTTACAAAAAACAGTATAACATGGTTAGTGTGATGGTTAATACGGAGTATGATCCCGGACGATGCAATACAGGCCTTACAACGCCTAGGCATGCTGAGTATCAAATTATCAATCTGATCTTGGAGAATATTACACCACTCATCAAGCAATGCCCTCCGAAGTTCCGATAGACAAGTGGGAGGGGATTGACGGGCTGCAATTCGTCGGCCAAGCATATCCCACACATGCTCTATTGGATTCAAGTCCGGTGAGTATGCGGGCTAATCCATACGAGTGATATCCTCCAATTGAAAGCATTCATCTACAATGTTTGCACGGTTAGGACGGGCGTTGTCATCTATAAACAGAAATTCAGCACCCATGGCGCCCCGAAACAAACGTACATGCTGTTCCAGAATGACATCCCGATAGATGTGTCCTGTCACCATTACACTCTGAACATACAGGTCAGTTCTGGAACCAAGAATAATTCCTCCCCAAACGAGCCATCCTGCACCACCGTAACGGTGTCGGTCAATGGTGTTCTCTTGGTGGTAACGGGTACCTGGCGCTCTCCATATTAAAGTCCGGCGAGAATCAGACTGAAAACTAAACCTGGACTCGTCGGAAAACATTACCCAAGACCACTGTTGTGGTGTACACAATGCATGCTCTCTACTCCAGGTTAATCGCAGGTGACAGTGAGTTGCGGTAAGTGGAACACATCTGACGGGCCTCCACCACATCACTCGCGAGGCCCCTTCCACAACCCTACGAGACTTTGATCCGTTGCATCTAGAATGGTGACCTACCGCAGAACACACGTTACGCGCCACGGACCTCCGAAGAGGCAGCGGACCAATGTGCCCTAAGCGTCTGTACACGGTCTGCCTTGAAACTGTCGTACCGGTAGCTGAAGAGAGCTGACGAGACAGGTCTGATGCTGTGCTCCGTCTGTTTCTTTTGGCAGTAACTGCCAAATATATACCTGTTCTCATTCGCCGTTGTAACTCGGGGGCTACCTGTGCTGTAACATCTACTCACATTACCATCCTCTTGGAATCGTTGCCAAAGCCTGGAGATGACACTTTGGGCGATTCCAAGCTCCTCGGATACTTCCAGCTGGGTTCGTCCACATATTCCAGTCGTCCAATAATTCTACCGCGTAAAAAATCATCCAAATGCTTCCTTTGTACCATAACTATGCGGTTATTGCACTGAAGGGCTTTTAAAGCGCTTGTGAACAATTTACTTCTTTGCACCATTCCTTATATACCCCTCTCTTACACTTTCGCCATTGTGACGTACTATCCGCGCCATCTGGTGGTTTCCTGTAATTTGCATATTCTTCTTCTTCAAGATGTGTGTGATAGGTCTACAGGTGAAATTTTTATTTTAGAGTTCAATTTCTGTGTGATTCTGAATTATCCTTAATTTATGGGCATGAGTGTAGTAAATCCTCTCAACGCAAATATTAACGAACTCCACGTTGAGCCATTAGGAATTGATACTGGATCTCTAGAAATGCAATGGATTGATTTAAAAAGAAAAGCTTTGAGGAGTGGTAAATTTACAGAGTTGAAAAGCAAGTTAGAAGAGTTGGAGGTCCAGAAAAAATGTATGTACGTAACGCAACAAAAGTTGACAGCTTTAAAAAAATGCCGCGAGTTGAGGCACTTATATTCAAAGCATGGAATAGTCTTCCAGATTGCTACTGTTAGGTGAAGAAGTTGGCATTTGGACTGCTGATTATCTTCGGATCAACATATTCGGGCGAGCAAGCGTTCTCTTGCGTGAATATAATTAAATGTAAAGTAAGAAGCCAACTAACAAAATAAAATTTAGAGTCGTGTTTGAAACTTAAAACAACAGGTTATGAGCCAAATGTATCCAAACTTTTTAAAACCATGCAAAGCCAACGTTCCCATTGAATTTGTTTGTTCAAATATGTATGTTATTGTTCTTTTTATTTTTAAGTACAAGTTACATTGTTTAGTAAAGTTTAAATTTTCTACTTGAATAACCAGCCATCGCTCCCATTGAATTTGTTTGCTCAATTGTTTGTTATTGCAGTATACGTTGTGACAAATCTATACGGAACTTTATCACTAACCTTCTGAGTCGACCTTTTTAGGGAAATTTAATTCCCTACCTATTTCCAATCAACTCCAAAAAGCGGACAGGATTCCTTGTTATGCAGATTAGATAAACTGTTTAAGTCAAACGGAATAGTAAAGTTAGAGCAGTAGGAGATAGAGATTGAAGCAGAAAGTTATAGTGAAGTTAAATTGAAGATTTCTTGTTGGAGATAATTTAACCTCAAGAAGAGTTGAGATTCCGTTGGTAATTATTGATTTATAATTAAAGTCTCATTAAAGTTTTAAGAGTGAGATTAAAGTTAAATGTTCAATAGGAACATTATTAAATATAATTCTGGGATCTCTTATCGTGGTAATCTCTGCGTGATCGTTATTTAATTGTTAATTAATTGGATCATTAATTCATTAAGTTAAATTAAAGGATATTACCTTTAAAACCTCATAATACTAGTTAGATATATTTGTTAATAAGTCTTTGATTCTATTTGGATAAGATAACCAAATAAAGAAAGTTGTTTATAAAAATTGGCTTCTGGTTCTTACATGACTCCTATTTATTCTCGTTCTCAAAGTGAGGTCCAAGGAGACCTTCACAACGTTAGTGTTGTAAGTAAATGTTTAATTGTTTTAATTTTTTACTTAAATAATAAGTAATTATCTAATAATACCCTTATATATTATCTAATTTGTTGTGAAAAACACTACTTATATTAGGTGTATAACTTTGCTTCCGCCGTTTTTTTCCAAAATTCAAGGATTTATTGTAAAAAAACTGATTATACATTTATGATTCAATAACTGCGTTCGATAACGATCGCCTGTGATTGTTTCAGTCGGTTTCAACAACCCATAATACACAACGCCGAGCTGGTCCCACCAAATGTCATGCTGGTCTTCGACGTCAAAATCACCGTTCTTGAAGCGTTGAGACCACTCTGGGCACGTTCTTTCACTAATAGCGGTCTCACCATAGGTATTTGAGAGCATTCTATGAGCCCCAGGGGCAGATTTCTTCATATTAAAGCAGAAAATTAAAAACTCCCGCAAATGACGAAAATTTGGCTCGTAAGTTGACATGTTTATCGAGAATAACTTCATGATGCAGACACAAATCGACTATTCTGACGTTCCTGCTTTCTACACTTTACTGTGTGCGACTGAGCACACAATTTCTACACTACCTTGACCCATCTGATTACGACCTGGAACGGACTAACGGACATTCTGTTTTTGATTATGGAAAATAAACCTTTGCCAGAGGAAGCTGCCACTTCCAATGACCAAGTACAAAATACAAAATCACCTCCTGTGCCACCCAGTAAACGGCCGATCGAGGAATTTATCACTGACAATGCTGCGGCAATATCTGAGCTTCTCAAACTCCGAGTGGCTTACGCAGCCGGCGCTCGCAAGATCGCCATTATTCCATCTACCCGAGACGAGTACAGCCACTTCCAAGGTGAACTCGAAAGCATTTACAACAAACTTATTGCCGTTAGAGACTCTCTAGATGTCCCGCTTTTTAGTATCCCGCCAAACCAGGCGGCCCTAGACAAAATAGTTGCTAGGGTCACTTCAAAGCGGAAGAAAGCAGCTGCTCCTACCGAAAATAATACTTCGGACAATACAAGTAATGCACCCAAATCACTTGTCAAGAGGGAAACCCGCAAAAGGGCGACTGTTGACGAGGATGGATTTAGATTACCACCAAAGAAACAGACCACTAATCTTAATGGTAAGCCTTTTCTTTCCTCCCCTGCCGCCATCTTAACGCATCCAAATAGCTCTGCCCCATCAGCCCCTCCCATAATCCTTTCTAACGCTTATGAGGAGGTAGAGGAGATTGAATCTGATACCGAGCAAGCGGCTGCGGCTGTCGCTCCTAGGGTTAAAATCCCGCCATTCTTTATCCAGCCAAATCCGGATTGGACCGACCTTATGGTTTTTGCTCATAGCCTTGCCCCCACGCTTCAAAGTAAATTATCAGGGCGTTTCCTGAGAATTACTGTCCAAAGCGAGGAGGAATATAGAAATCTTGCCACATATTTCAGGCACGAACAAATCGCATTCAAATCTTTCATGTTAAAATCGGAAAGACCATTAAAACTTATTTTGAGAGGACTTCCCACTTCCACCGAACTTGAAGCTGTTAAAAAAGAAATTGAGTCGGAGGGTTTTAAAATTCACAAAATTTCTCGTTTAACTAAATTCCAAAGCAAAGAGCCCCAATGCCGCTGATTTACATTCAATTAATTAATGATCTAAATGCCGATTCAATCTACAATTACGTAGATATGTTCGGTACTCGTGTAGCTTTTGAGCCGTATGATGGGTCCCGTAATAGACGGCCCAACCAGTGTTGGCGTTGTCAGGGATTCTTCCACAGTTCAGAAGTCTGTCACCTCCCAATGAAGTGTCTGAAATGTGCAGGACCCCATCAAGCAAAAAACTGTACTTTGCATTTTGAGGATCCCCTCAAATGCGCAAATTGTGGTGGAGAGCACGCAGCTAATTGGAGGCAATGCCCGCGTTTTCCAAAAAGAAAAAAGGCTCCAAACCATCAAAACAAAGGGGGAATATTAAAAATAATAATACAAAGCCCTCCAACAAAAACATTAATCAAAGGAATCAAAATACTGCACCTGAGGTGATGCCCTGGTCACAAAATTTGAAACACAGTAATCAACTTCGGTCTCCTCAAAGTTACCGTACCACAGACCCTAAACTACCTTACTCCAAAGTTGTCTCGGGACAAATTCCGGCAAACCAACCAAGGAAAAATATAAATAATAATAATGATCAAAATTTTTCGGCTCTATTCTGTTCTGTTTTGGCCATTTCCAATGATGCAGGAGTAGACCAAAATTTACTAGCAAAAGCATTTCGGCAGGCTCTCCCTGCCCTAAAAAATCTAAATGATGCTAACGAGAAAGCCTGCGTAATTTTTGAAGCGTACATAGCAATAGTACAAGGGCGCAATTACGCCCCAATGCTCACAGCCTAGCATTCAATTTCAACGTGCAATCTTTGTCGATTTGCTTCTGGAATGCGAACGGACTTCGACCCAAAATTTGTGAAGTCCACGACTTCGTATCAGAACAAAACCTTGATCTGTTGTTAGTTCAAATTTAATAACTTCCCCCTATCCGAATTGTTTCAGCGTACGCTCGAAACACCCCGGAAAATAATAGAAAATTCCCTGTTAAGAGATTTTCTCAAAATTCTTAATTCTGGCCAAAATATTATCATTGCTGGAGACTTAAATGCCGCGCATCGTACGTGGAGTAACGCTAGATCAAATGCATTTGGCTATGCTCTCCACAAAATTGTTAATAATAAATCGAATGTGAGGATTGTAGCACCGCACACTCCTACACATATCAACGCTAGCTCTAGACCGGGTGCAAGAGATTCTATTATTGATCTAGCAGTTCTTAAAAATATCCCCTTCAATCATGATATTAGAGTTACAGATGATCTTGAATCAGATCATAGATTTTTTTTTATTATCGCTGAGTGTCGCTGGGCATATGGCTCGCGAAGCGAGCCTCCATCCCATATTATAAATGTTAATGGTGCCTGGGAGAGTTAAATGTCCTTGATGAGGAGAAACAGCCTGGCATTCGTTGTGACGTAGGAGAGAGGTGCGGTTAATTGAAAGTCAAAGTTGGAAAAGTTCATCCTGTAGTAGCTGTGAAGGTTCCTTGTGATTTGACGATGTTGAAAAGTGAACTGGCATTTGATTGGCTGCCCTGATGTTAAAATTAGAATTACTGAATGGGAAAGTAGCTTGTGTGGGTGAGTGGTATAAAACTAGGTAATTAATATTAAGTTAAAGAAAAAACATTTGGAATTAAAGAATAAAAATTTATAGCAGGTCATTTGCCTTAAGGCAAATGACGTTATTTAATGTTAGGGTGGATTATAGGAGTCAAGGAGAATTCTCCTTGGTCTTTTGGTGTTATCATGGGGAGTGTAGCTTTCAAGATTAAGAATGTGATAGTTATTAGTTAGAGGTAAGGAATCCAAAAATTTTGTGGCAAGTTTTTTAATATAACTTTTAAAGGTCGGAAGTTTCAGTGCTTTGTAAATATCTGAATTTCTCATATCCATATTCGCATGAACAATCATGCGAATGGTTTTATTTTGGCAAATTTCAAGCGTTTTTAAATTGCTTTTAGCAGCACAACCCCACACAGGACTACCATAACTCAAAATGGGCCGCAGAACGGCAGTGTAGAGAAGTACCTTATTTTCCATAGTCATTGTAGAATTCCGGTAAATTAGAGGGTAAATTAATCTTAGAGCGTTCCGGAATTTGTTTCACGCATGTAAAATGTGTTGTTTCCATGTGAGTTTACTATCAAGCAAGATACCTAGATAAATTGTGTTTTGAGACCATTGGAGGTGTGGAATATAGTGTTGGGGGTATTGCAGTTTTTCTTTTCCTTGTGTAGTACTGCAACAGTTTTTTCAATGTTTAGTTTTATTTTCCATGTGTTGAAGTAAATTTCTGCAAGCATTAAATGATTATTTAATTGTTTGGTGATGTATTTGTGATTTTTGTATGTTGTTGCAATGGCAGTATCATCCGCGTAGATATTGAGACTTGTCTGTGGATGTGTAGGTATGTCATTGATGTAAATATTAAAAATAATTGGTCCAAGTAAGCTCCCTTGCGGGGCCCCTATATCAGATCATCTACCGGTTATTCTTACTCTTTATACTGGCTCTGCTCTAATCAAAATTCCGGATCAACTCTCCACCAATTGGGAGAACTTCAAATTTCTTTTAAATAACAAACCACTCCCCATCCCTCCTTCCTCCAGCAATGACAACCTCGAAATTGCAATTAGAAGGCTTGGAGAAAATATCTCTGAAGCTCTCATTGAAGCTTCAAAACCTAAAAATTTAAACAACCCCCATTAAAACTCCCCTCCGAAATTAAAGCTAAAATTCGCCACAGAAATCGTATTCGGAAATTTTGGCAACGTACCAGAGATCCTGCAGTGAAATCTGAGTTCCGAACACTCAGTCGTGAGGTTACAAAAGACATTAGACACTTTTTCCAATCTCGTTGGGAATCTCACATAGCGGCACTTACGCCGGAGACAGGCACTCTTTGGAGGAAAAAATCTCCCTATTCAAAAAACCACCTCAAAACATTCCCTTCCCCCTAAAGGGCGTACTTGGCAGTGTAGCAAATCACCCTCTGGAGAAGGCGGAAGTGATTGCTGACAGCCTTCAACAGCAGTTCGAACCCAACACTGAAGCTGAAAACAACCGTTTTACAGCTCGTACACAAAGGAAAATTAAAAGATTCCTGGACACTCCTACCTGTCTCGACCTGGAAAAAACAACACCAGGGGAAGTACAGGAGTATATTAAAAAGCTTAAGATCAATAAATCTCCTGGATTGGATTTAATTACAAAACGTCATCCTTAAAAAATATCCCCCTCAAATTTGTTCTTTTTATTGTCATGCTGTTCAATCTATTGATGGAGAACTGTCATTTCCCTAAGAATTGGAAGACTGCCGTGGTGGTCCCCATACTTAAACCCAATTCTGATGATACTCAACCTCAAAATTACCGTCCAATCTCGCTACTCAGTAGCTTGAGCAAAGCGTACGAATTTGTTCTTTTGAATCGCCTTAATCAGCACTGCATAGCCAGGAATATTATTATTCCTGAACAGCATGGCTTTGTCACACAGTGCTCCACAGTAACCCAGTTACTAAGAGTTACTGAGCTGATTCACATCACGGCTTTCAAAATAACCAGGCCACGGGTATGCTTTTTGTGGACATAGCCAAAGCCTTTGACTAAATTTGGCATGATGGCTTGCTATCCAAGATGATGCGACTTGGGTTTTCGGACCAACTCATCAAAATTATACACTCCTACCTAAACTCCCGTGAATTTAGGGTAAGAGTTAAAAACAGTCTCTCCACCCCACGTCCAATTCTCAGCGGCGTACCACAAGGATCTTTATTAGGGCCCAAGCTCTTTAATCTATACATCAATGACATTCCCAAGGCTGTTGGAGTCCACTTAGCGATGTACGCGGATGACACTGCCATTTTTACCCAAAACATTTATAACTGCAATATCATTGAGCGGCTACAAAATTATGTCATTCGACTCGAAACCTGGCTTAACGACTGGAAAATAAAGGTTAATGCATCTAAAAGTGCATGCCTCCTCTTTACGAGACAGCGGTGCATCGGAAACTTCCCGCATGTCAACATTTTTAATCAGCCTGTCCCCTGGGTTACTGAATATAAGTACCTAGGGTTAATACTTGACACTAAATTAAACTTTGCTAAACACATCCGTTCCGCCCACCAAAAGGTGACTGGAATGAGATACACTCTATAAATCGCTTGATTTCTCCCAAGAGCAAGCTCGCATTAAGGCAAAAGGTTCTATTATACAAAGCCATTCTTCGCCCCATCATGCTGTATGCTTCTCCCATCTGGGCAGCGGCGGCAGTTACTCACCTGAAAAGATTGCACACTTTTCAAAACATTCAACTGCGTAGAGCAGCAAACGCACCTTGGTTTGTCAGGAACGAAGTCTTGCATAAAGATCTTAATGTTCCGCCGCTTCTTGATTTCATCAAAAAACAATCAGAAAATTTCTTCGACCGGTTACCATAGATTTCAAATGAATCTATCCGAGAAACCCCGGCTTACGACAATTTTATTCCTAGCTCTTCTAAGAGACCTAGAGCAGTTCTTATCACTCGTATCAACACTTCCCAGCCCTGAAAAGGATGAGAATGTCTTGATACGAATTAAAAAATTATGAGCTTTATTGCTATAGTTGTTTTCTTTTGCAAGACTTCACTCACTCTAACTATCCCCCCCCCACGCCATGAAAGTTTTTGATCACGTTTAGTATGGCAACTTCACCCCTCATGATTTTATTTTAAACTCCTCTACCTGTTCTTACTTCCTTCCAAGTGGTTACTTAAAACTTCCTTTCAATAACCGCACGCAGTTATCTTAGAGGTATCGTGTAACGGACTTAAAAATATTATTCTCTTAATCCTTGTTATTAAAGAAACCCTTTTCTCTCCTCGTTCCGTCGAGATGCGGCAGACGGTTGAAAGACGGGCTTCAGCAAATTTGCTGTCATGGAGATGTGACGTCATTTTCTCTTCGTTTTCCTATGAAAGCGAAACAGAAGCTAAGTCAACTGGGAGAGTGGTTTCCCATCCACCCCTCCACCAGCGTTGTTGCGCTGCATTTAATGTGGACTGTTTTCTAATTTTTATGTACTTCAACAAATTGTTCTCTGTTAAATTTATTCTGATGAGTGGATAATAGAGTTTTCTCTAAGGTTCCACGTAAATGTATAACCGTTACCGTTACCACAAATCGACTAATATTTAGATGGCGTTATGTTTACAAATATCTAAGCTTATTGTATGACATCTACGATCTATTTATTTCGACTACCACTTACCGCTACAGCCATCTATTGCAAAACGGCGGAAGCAAAGTTGTGCACCTAATATATGAATAAATAGACATTTTTTCTTATGAATAAATAGATTAGTTTTTTTATAAAAAAAAACTTTATTTATGCAAGTACTATTTATTGTTGGCAAGAAAGCACTTTGTGGCTCTTTAAAATCTTTAAAATTTTGTAAATTGTAATTTTTGGCTCTTCCGACTCAAAAGGTTGCCGACCCCTGAACTAGCATATCTTTTACCAGTTTTACGCGATTGTGACACTCCCTCAGTATCTGCTTTCGCTCTCTCTCTGAGGGGAGAAATTTATTGCCATCTTAGAAATCTTTAGACAAATATTTGTGCCAAAAATTTCGCAATAGCCAATGCCATCTAGATGTCATGTAAGGTATTGTTACGAATTTTGTGTAAATAATTCGTATTTGAGTGTTTAATGCATTTATATTACTCTATGTTATATTTATTTCATGTTAAAATTGTACTATTCACAAGCAGTGCCACCCCTTACGTTATAATGGCGATTGAATGAGAACTTGGCGAAATCTTGGTGGTAGAGCCAAGTTGGCATCTTTTTTGGCGACCTAGTTGGTGGTCAATTTGGCGACTTTGGCGACCATTTTGGCGTCATTTGCGACCTTGTTGGCGAGTTCGGAACCCTCTGGAATCTTCTAGAAAGTAGTAGATCTCTCCACTCGTATCACGTTCAATGACACGAGTGGTTATATTTCTAGAAGTTTCTGTTGCGCATATAAAAAGGATGCTCGCCGGTACGGCGAGGAGTCTTGATTAAGCCAGCGAGTAGTGAGGATTGTTTTGACTAGTGAGATTAGAGAGAGAGAGAGAAGCTCGGCTGTGCTTGTGAATAACCTTTACTTACGTGTATTTTTAAACACTTTTATTGTGTTTGATTGCTGTTGAAGGTGTGAAGACCTTCGGATATTTACTCTGTGAATATTGCCGATGAATCCTGTATTGAAAGGATTGAATTTTCTATAATAAATTCGCATCGTTCTTAAAGAACTGATTATTTTTTCTTTGTGATTGTTTTTGCATAAAATCCTCGAACCCTCCGATCTGCGTAACAGTATTAAATTAATTGCAGTAAAGGGCCTTAATGTGGTGACTTGCTTCTTAATAATCACTAAAGGGAAATATGTGTGAACCTTCCCTAAACAATGGGGGATTCAATGAGCCTGTGAATAAATTTGGCTAATTATGGAACCCCGAGAAATCGGTGGGTGTGTCTATTCACAAAATAGAATTTTTTAATGATTATTTAATTATTTGTGAGCTGTGTGTCGTAATAATAAGTATTTAAAAGCTGAAAATGAGGACTAATATTTGAAAAGGGAATACACAATCAATACACGCAACACTTAATTAGCATACTATGGATTGGCTCTCTACACCAGTTTTGAATATACATAATTCGCCGGACAAACTCTGAAAATGGAATTTTCTTTCTAGAATTTATAATAGATTACGGCTTTATTAAAATGGTTTACGTTTTGGTAAATAAATCGTTATTTGTAAGAGTTTTCGTTCTAAAAAAATATATGAGGATTCCGATTTGAATAATTTTTTTACCAATCATTAAAATTTTTCCTTTGTTTATCATATTTAAGTTATTACCTAAACTCAGTGGCGTAACCTAGGTGGGCCAAGTCTACTAAGACAATCTCAGTTTCATAATCTTGGGCACTGAGGTGCATCAGCAAATATTACGCTCAGGTGGTCAGTCTGCTTCGAAACCCCAGTGTTTAGTTCCCAAGCAAGCTTGGTACTTATTTATCGACTCACTGAAGAGATGAAAGTCTGAGTCGACCTAGCCCAACCCGGGTTTTTCATGTAATACCGTTAGGGTTATAAGCAGAGGTTATCAGCTAATTTTATAAATATGTATTTAACACACACTCCAAAAAGTAATTAAATACATCATTTAAAATTTGGAGACTATCGGAGTATAATAGGTAAAGGTGTGAGTTTACAGGTTAGCATTGTTCTAGTCCTAATTTCAACCCTAGTCGTGCTGAATAGAGAAAAAATACAGGTCAGGTGTCATTCTCGTCATTTGATTAAAAATTAATTGCTGATCGAACGAAAATTCTAAACTTGAAAATGTATTATGTATTTTCTAATAATTCTATATCTTAGGTTCTCAACGTGGGCGTTTGTGGCTTTCAGGGGGGCAGTAAAAGACCCAGAGTAAGTTAAGGGATTTTGAGATGGTATGGAGGGCCATAGGTAGATTAACCAAATATAGTCTAAAAAAGACTTAAAAAACGCGCTGATTATGTAGTAACAAAAGTAAACTTTAATACTCACCAGGGACGTAGCTACCTCCGTATCACTGATACGGGGCCCCAAAATGTGTTAACATTCTGACACTTTGAAAAATAAGTTTCTTTAATTTCTTCTCCGAAAAAGGGCTCACGAGGAATTTTGATACAGGGCCCACTCAGGACTAGCTACGCGAGGGATACTGGTTACCTTATGTTGATTGTATTGTGACGTAGTGGATAGGTAACGTGCAAAAATTGTCCCAGCCTAATGTTGAAATAAAAGAAGTATTTATTTGCTCAACAAATTGCTTATCATTGAAGCAATAAAGTACAGTTTCTACGCCAAGCCGATGCATTCAGTCTATATCACGGGAGATCAATCACTTCAATCGTCCGAAGGACACTCGCCCATCTCTCTGCGACGTTGTTTGGTCAGTTCTCCAACGCCACCGGCGTTCACCCCCCGGAAAATCTGGAATCCGATCTCTCCGGGTCTCTGCTCTCAAATCTCCTCCACTCTCTTCAGGGCTCTCCAGGTCTCCTCTCTAATCTCTTTTTGGGGTATCTTCCTGTTTTCTTAAAATAAAACCCTTTTAAATCCCAGGGGCGGGTCCGCAATACGCCCCGCGTCCCTTCTCATTGGCAGTCCAAAAAGGTCTCCCCACGGCCCTGGGCCTCATTAGGGTCCTATTTGTGAGGAACACACAAATACACTCCCGGCCCGTCTGGAATCTAATGGAGCCAGAATTCTCGTTCAACATCTGGACACTCTTGTCCATCACACCCCTTTGCTTCTTAAATCAATTCTCTCGTAGTCCTCCAAGGCGTCAGACTCGTTGGCCAGACGGGCTTCGTCTCTTGTAACCCGGTGGGCACTCCCTTGTTTATTGTGACTTCCAGTCAGAGTTTCGACGTCGCTTCTCCGAGGTCAAACAATAAACAATGACCCCCACGGCCACGTGCACACCGGTCATCTGCTCTGAGCTATAAACTTTGGAGTCGTTGCAGTATGTGTGAGTTTAAAATTGTACTTTCGTGGCAATAGCTATTTCAGATTTGCAAGTAAAAAAAATAGGGACCTTAAAAAGTTTTCACCATGTATTATGTATGTTCTTATTTCTCTGGAGTGGGAGGGGGTGGTAGCGAAATATTCATTAGAAAAGGAAGCACCAGTTATAAAAAGGTGGGAACCTATGTTCTATACTATAAAAAAGAAGTAAAAAATAACATACATATATCGTATAATCCGGTGTATAACGCGCACCCCTATACTTTCAAGCTGCAATTTTTAAGTTTTAAGTATATTCGCCGTATATCGCATACACCCTTTTTCACGAAAAACCTGAAATATACATGCGCAATGATCTTATGCTTTGAAGTCATTTACTCTAGGTATTATTCCAAGCTTTACAAAAAAAAAATAGTATACTTCTAGAACTACAACCCTTTAAAAGTTCATTTGGAATTTCATTTCTTTTAAAGAAACAGTATTTCGATCTATGTTAAGTCTAAATTTTTTTTTTCTATGCTCATTTTTTTTAATTTTTAAAGCTCTCATTTTTATACCTGGCGTATAACGGGTACCCGTAAATTTCGACCTTATTTTTCATGTTAATAGTGCGCGTTATACGCCGGATTTTACGGTAATTTATTTATTCATTTATTGGAATTGCACACTACATGAAAAAAACTCCAATTACAGAGTGCATGACAGAGAAAAATGAACAGAGAGATCTACAAAATTCACCAATCACAATTGAAGAGATATAAACAGTTAAACAAAACACACACACTCACCGTATTTAATCGAATCTAAACCGCACCATTTTTCCTGTGTTAATGCTACTGAAAATCGGGTGCAACTTAGAATCGAAAGCAAAGTATTTGTGGATGGAAGAAATTGATGTAACCGTCTATTCTGGCACCTTACATCGATGACTTTTCTCACATTCCGCAGTATATCTCCAGTATGTGTGTGTGTGTAATTCAGTCTATCCTAAACATCAAAGATATCGGTAATCGCATTAACACGAGTTCACTATGACGAAAGTTTGAAAAGGGAGGCAATTTTATATGCAGAAAAAAAATGGAAACAGAGCAATGGCCACTGAAAATTTGACGCGGATAAAAGAAATACACGTTGCTAGCGTAAGCAAGATGATGTAATTTTTGCTTGGAAATATATGTTCATCAGTCTTTAATAATATTTTTACAGTCTTCTATGAGATTGATGAATCATTTTCGAAACATGATGCTGACGGTTAGAGTAATTATAGGTCCATGTATTTTTTGAAAGTTTTTAATACTGGTCAAATAAACAAATTATTAACTTATTATTTCTCATTTAAGTTTTTTTAAATTTCTTAAGCATCGGTTATCGATGAACCCTTTACTCAATTTTTTATTTTTTCTCAAAAATGTGTAGAAAATTGAGGGTGTGGCATAGAATCGATGACGGCTTAGATTCGAGTACATACAGTATTTATACAGAAAAACACAACAAACACAACACATTAAAAACATCGAGGATAAAAATTGATGCATACTAAGAGTTCACGCAAAAGCCGTAAGAGAATTTACATTTAAAAATCTTAAGCTCTTCAGAAGACCTGTTAAAAATTTTATAAAACATACAGTGAGAAATTATCTATATAACTGTATCTGAATAACCTATCCTCAAACAAGGAATAGTTTCTCAAACTTCTCACTGGTACAGAAAAATTGATACTGTTTAAAATATCAACGCAATCATATTATTGCTGAATCAATAGAAATGATAATAATAATAATAACAACACAAGAAAGATATCATTGTGATTTTAAACTCGAAATATCGAAAACTTTATGTAAATAACTGGAGGATATAAATCCCGTGAATAAAAATTATTTTTTCTGTAAAAAAAGTAACTCCTGAATCTATTTTGTACCTTTTCAAGAATTTCGATTTTGTTTTTGTAATAAGGGTCTCACACAAAAATAAGACTGCAATATTCAAGATTCAAACGGACAACAGCAACATAGAAAACTTTCAAAGCAAACTCATAAGAAAATGCTCTAGTTTTGCGTTTGAGAAATACAGGTTTTTTTATTTGTTTTAAGGTATCCGAACACGTTCGAGGTACTTTTTTAAAAAATAGTATATTTAAAGATTATAAATGCTTTTTTTTTAGGAATCAATAACAATAAATACTATTATTTAACCATAACAATATTTAAACAGAATTATCTAAATTTTACAAAAATCACGATTATAAGTGAAATTTTAGCAATATTTTTGAGAAACGTCAAAGAAATCGGAGAAAAAAGTAATAAACTTAAATAAGTAAAAGTATTACTAAAGCGAAATAGATGCATTTATCTAAAAAAATGTACTAAAATTTTAATTTTTAATTAAAATTTAAAATGACTTTAAAATCATTAAAACTGACCGAAAATGCTTTGAAATTGCTGAAATATATCCATTGTTTAAAGAATTAATGGATAGAGTAGCAGTTTTAGATTAAAATATCGATTTTTCACCGCATAGCAACAGGTCAAAGTATTCATGGAATCGCTTTTGAAACGCGACTAATCGATCAATATAGGAAGAAGCCCGAGTTAGCTTTGATTTTGATATTCACGAATAGTAAAATATACTTTAGAAGCTCTAAAATTAACAGAAATAACGTAAATATCTTCTTAAAAATAGAAAAATAATTTTAAAAAAATATTGTAACTTTTAGAAAAAGAAAATTTTAATGACCTCATTTGGTCATTTTGGCTCAAAATGACCAAAAAATCATTAAATAAGTTCTGAATTCTTTTTAATGTTGAAGCGATGAAAAGAATAAAAATAGTATAAAAATTAGTATAAAAATTAGAAATATCTGCAATACATTACTCAAAAGATGTTAAATATCTACAAATATTGATTTTAGTTTATGACTAGCTGTTATACCCGTTCTTCGCACGGGTGAATTAAAAATTAAAAAAATACAGACTGAAGGATAAAGAAGTTTTTAATAAGTTAATTTTTCGTGAATTGTATAAATTAAACAAAAAAAAAGCTTTTTACATAACTCAGCTGAACAAAAAAACCATGTTTGTTAAATTTTAAGTCTTTAGATATAATTGCTGATTTTTTTTTATTATTGTTATTATTATTTATGACGCCCCGTAACTTTCTTGTGGGTCGATTTTTGAAAACACCTACCTGCTCAGCAAGAGTAACACAGTTACAAATTTTGTGTAATAAACGATAAAAATAGTGTAAATAATTTTTATCTGGGTGTGTAATACGTTAATATTACTTTCTGATGCATTTATTTTATGTTAAATAGCTGTTACCCGCGACTTCGTCCACGTGGAGTTTAACAAAAAAGTGTTTATTCACTTCCCAGAGTTTACGAAAACTTTTCTTCTTCTTTGTGAATCTATGTTTCTTTCTTGTTTTATTTTTTTGCTATCCTTTTTGTTGAGCAAGGGGTGAAAGGGACGCATGACCTTTGACACTGTCGATGGGGTGAGGACTAAAATCTTTAGGATCAAAATAGGTCAAAGTAGCAAGTAGGGTGAAACGCGAACACAAACGAAGCCACAAAGAAGGGGGTGAAAGGGACGCATAACCTTTGACAATGCAGTTAAGGACTGTAAAATCATTAGGATCAAGACATGAACGGGAAATGTCGCGAATGGCAGCAACCTAATCAAAGAAAAAAGTTTGATATAACTGCTAGCAATCGTTGAGATAGATGTCTCGCGAAATAAAATAATCCCTTTTAAATAAAAATAATACCTATTAAATAAAAATAATCCCTATTGAATAAAAATAGTCCCTATTGAAATAAATAACCCCTATTTGAATCGGATATTGCTCACTATTTCATTGCTTTTAATTTTATTTTCTCGGAATCTTAATTTTTTTTTCTAAAATAAAAGTAGCCTAAGTTATTCCTTATAACATTAGCTATCTGCTGTGAAAGTTTCGTCAAAATTGGTCCAGCCGTTAGAGAGATTAGCCGGAACAAACAGAGAGACAGAAAGACAGACAGACAGACAAAAATTTTAGAAACTGATTTTTTCATGTAAGTACCGTATATACTTTTAAATGCATTTAGTAAAAAGCTGTTAATTTCAAATTACAAACAGACACTTCATTTTTATTTATATGTATAGATATAATAACATGAAAAATACTTAAAAATGTGTAAGAAAGAAATTAATTTTTTTTTGGTGTAAATTCTTATTTATTGCAATACTAATCAATATGGGATTGCAGATATTATTATATTTGACCATTATTTAACCACACACATTTAATTTTTAATTATTTAAACTTTATTTGCCATAAAATCACAATAATATACACTCCACTTTTACAGCCGAAAAACCTTAAAAATATTATAAAGGGGCATAACCAAGGTTAAATACAAATTTCTTTAATACTGGTAAAGTATAATAATGTGCAACCCGAGGAAGGCCAACTTTTTTGGGAGGAGTGCCACTATCTGATAAAGAAAAATTGTGCTTGCCACTTCCAACTTTTCTAACAAATAAAAGAATATGAAAAGGAGAAAAAATGTTACTTATAGACTTATTATGGAATTGTTACTTAAATAACTAATTTTTATGCGTCTCGTAGTGGAGATTTAAAATATAATAAATAAGACTGTGACGGGCTTTCATCGCGATTTCCATTAATGTCCTCTTGGATTTTTTTAGGGGCCAGAGTGGCAATTCTTTCCAACCAACTCCAAAAGAAGAACGCGTGTATGAAAATTAGGAATGTTATAAATAGTAGAAGTTTAGCGTTCACAAGGTGGCTATGTGAAGTTGCTATATGAGGTCTATGTTTATGATTAGAAAAGTTTAAGTTAGAGTTGGAGGAAATTACAAGTTCAAGAATTAACCTACCCGTACCTGTGCCTTCAAGATAAAGGTGGGCACCATCCTACAAGGATTAAAGCCACGTCAGTGCGACCAAGAGAGTAGCTGTTACCAAGGATTTAGCGGTAAGCGTCTTCAATTAAGATATAAGGAAACTACGTGTATTTAGAAGATTAGCAGTAATCTGTAAAGTTAGATATAGTGGTCAATTGCGCGATTATTTGGTAATACGAATTGTGTCTTTTCCCTCCAGATCCGCTTTCTATAATTATTATTATCATTGTGTATAGTGATTAAGTTAAGATCTTAATAAAGAGATATTAAGATGACTGAAACGTCTAGTTCTTCGTTCTTTCCTACAGATACAGGTCGCGTAGATAACGTAGAAATGGAGCACCCACGGACTCATGCCTCACAAAACAAAAGCACAAGCTAAGGTTTTATTGTTAATAAACATTTTACAGTTGAATAAGTTTGTTAAAATAAAAAAAATTAAAATTAGTAACTTGAAACATTAAATAATTATTAAACAATCAGTACTTTCTTAATGTGGCTTCTGAAATTGTTTTTTTTTATCAAGTCAACTATGTTAGGATTTGTTCTCGACTATGCTAACAAAAGTAGATTGTTTTAGGTGTGTATCAGTTAGTTTTGAGGGATATTTTGATTTTATTATGTTTATATTCAAAAACATTCGCCCAAACGCATGTTGATCGAAACCTATAACCATATCTGACAGCCAAATCGTGCAAATCTGGAAAATCGCTTGTAGGTAAAACTTTCGAAATTCAACATAATTTACATCCCTTGCAGTCAGTGCCGATTTAAGTTCATTTCGGGTCCTGGGTGCAGAAGATCTACAGGCTCCCTTGGCCCGTTGGATCGAAATTTATAACCAGAGAAACTGGTTAAGTCCAGCTTATCCGGGTCCTTCTAGGCTCTTCCGGGTCCCCTGGGTGCCCGCCCCAAGCACCTAATGCAGTGCTTCGCAAACTTTCAATATACGTGACCCACTCTTCAATCATCTTTTTCATCACTCCCTCCTCCATACGATAACGATGTATTGGATTCAATAACACTATACTTTGACACTAAAGCTACAATTCGACTTAACCTTTTATGTGCCACCGACGTATAAAAACGTCTCACTCAGCAAAAGCATTAATTTTCTGGGCGTATATATACGTCTTTCCGAAGTACGATCTTTTCTGTGCAGTGCTATCCATAAGATTATTCCGACGGCTTTGGAATGCTATAAAAGAACCTTCATAATATGTTTGGGAAGAATTAATTTATTTCAGAGGATTTGCTTCTTCATTTCTTTTCTCCCCTTCAAAGAAACATGAAAATACGCTCGCCTACGTGATAGACGGTGGGGAGCGAATCGTGTAACTTTTAATCGGCAGTTAAGGAATTATTTATAAACCGTACAAATTATCAAGATAAGTGTTAATACAAACCTATGGGGTGACTGATAATTATCAAACTTGTTTTTAACTTAGTATTGTTAAATTAATATTAAAATATACATTGTACAGTACTGATACATTTATAAGTGTATTATATATTTTTATTATATCAGAAAGTATTTTGTTTGTTTACTTTCAGTAAATTAATAATTTTTTTAAATAACCTTTTGTTTTCGACTTTTCAAAATGTTCGCGCCCCCTTGTAGAGTTATCGCGACCCCCAAGGGGGTCGCGCCCCACAGTTTGAGAAACGCTGACCTAATGGATAAAGCGGCATTGCTTGCATTTGAAATGAGTTCCTTATAATTGCTTTTCAGTGTAGTATGGTATTGAAGATCAATAATTCCGATTTTGATTTCAGGTGCGCAACAATTAACGTCTTGCATAGAAATTATGAAAAAGGATACATGAAAAGATCAGCATTTTTTTTATCATCCTGAAAATCATCAAACCTAGCACTGAACGAATCTTGCAAAGTGAATGATAAATTTTTAAACTTATCATGTTTCGGAGAATTCTTAACTGTGGTAGATAGTTCCTGTGCATTAATGGGAAATGTGTTCAGTTTTTTTCTCAGAAAATCGAGACAAAAATAGCATAAGTTTGTTAACAAAGGGATAATAGCCTTTGTTGCTCCAAATCCCAAATAAAGATATTAACTGTATATATACAGTGGGCCACAAAAGTGTTCGTAACTTGCAATTTCTTATAAAATTTAATGTTTTCGACTAATAAAAATTAATATATTGTAATTGTAATTTTTTTATGATATCTGCAACTTGTTCTTAATGGAATGACATAATTAATTTTTTAAAACTAGTGTAACTATTTTTAAAAAAAATTAATAATCAAAAAGCTACTACAAATTACGTCACAAAAGTCTTCATACACTTAACAAAAATCTCAACTTAGCTTTAAATATTATATTTCTTTCTTAATTTAGTACTTAGAAGAATAGGTTTTAGTGTTTACAATCACTTTTAAGCATCATGGTATATATCAGTTTTTTGTAATTTCTGCATCGATTTTCGTCCATTCTTCTGTGATTATTGTTTTTACTTCACATTTTATGTTTATTTCTCGTGTTTTCTTCTTTTTTATATTAAAATCTCACCAAATATGTTTTACTGGGCTAAATAAAGGTATTGAGGAGTGTTTTCATAATTTGGGGACAGTTATAGAGACACCAGTGGCGTATATTGAGAGCAGTGCGCTTGGCGTCATTACCCTGTTAAAAAATAAAGTATTCTCCAACATCCAAATTTTGGGCAGATAATTTAAAATTTCTCTTAAAAATATTTAAATAAAGCTCATGAATTACAATACCATCAAAAAATACCAAATTACCTAATTCTGAGGCCAATTTACACCCCCACGCCAGAACACATTCACTTCAATGCTGAAGCATGGAGGTGGAGGAGTTCTTGTTCCACATAAATTCATGGAATAAAACTCCTTACTTTTTCATTTACAAGCTATTATAGGCCCATCGAAACCAAAAATGTTGAATTATTTGCCATCCCAATCAATTTGCAGTCAATTTTGAATTTTCTGAAACTTAATCCCAAGAATCTAGTTGGATGAATAAAATATGGAGGGGGAAGTGTTCTGGCGTGGGGGTGTTAATCGGTCACAGAATCAGGTAATTTGGTATTTTTTGTTGATATTGTGAATCATGATCTCTATTTAAATATTTTAAAGAAAAATTTTAAATTATCCTCGCGAAATTTGGATATTGGAAACGACTTCCTTTTTTAACAGGGTAACAGCACTGCTCTCAATGTACGACGACACTGGTGTCTCTATAACTGTCCCCAAATTATGAAAACACCTCCTCAATCACTTTATTTAGCCCAGTAGAACATATTTGGTGAGATTTTGATGTAAAAAAAAAGAAAACACGACAAATAAACACAAAATGTGAAGTAAAAACAATAATCACAGAAGAGTGGAGGAAAATCGATGCACAAATTATAAAAAACTGATTAAATCTACACCAAGATGCTTAAAAGTGGTTGTAGACACTAAAACCTATCCTACTAAGTACTAAATTAAGAAAGAAATACAATATTTAAAGCTAAATTGAAATTTTTGCTAAGTGTATGAAGACTTTTGTGACGTAATTTGTAGTAGCTTTTTGATTATTAATTTTTTTAAAAAATAGTTACACTAGTTTTAAAAAATTAATTATGTCATTCCATTAAGAACAAGTTGCAGATATCATAAAAAAATTACAATTACAATACATTAATTTTTATTAGGCGAAAACATTAAATTGGATAAGAAATTGCAAGTGTACGAACACTTTTGCGGCCCACTGTATACAGTGACTCCCAAAATTGAGAGTACACTTAATTCCGAATTCACGATCGGATCACCAGGTGTAGAAATTAATATGCTATGTTAACGCACTTTTGTACATTCAAAATGCATACATTACTCTTCCAAATAACATTAAATGTAAGACATGGAAATTGGTTGAAACAAAAATATGAAGGTTTGAAAGAAAAACTACACCATTTTAATGTCACAAAATTGAGGGTACACTTCTTTAATCACTATGCAAAACTACCAGTAATTTTTTAAATATAAATTTGATAATAGATCTATAATAAAGGAAGGCTTTCAAAGGCTATCTGATAACAAATTTATGTTTGTGATTTGATGTCTTGATTAAAATGGAGAATCGGAAGGAAACGACGATCGAAGAGAGAAAACTTGTTATTAAACTGTCAAATGAAGGTAAATCCCAGCTGAATATTGCTAAAGTACTTGGACGAAGTGTTAACTGTATCCAAAAATCCTGCAAAAATTTAAGAAGACTGGTATGCTGGCAAATAACGAAGGAAGAGGGAGAAAGAAAATTATGAACTCCATAAATCGAGCGAAGAGTTATACATCAAGTGAAGATTGATCCTAAAATTAGTGCTCCTAAAATTGCAGCCAGTACCTCTAATACCTTAGGGTCGATCGGTTTCTGCAGAAACGGTACGAAGAGTCTAAGAAAGGCTGGCTATAATGGTAGAGTAGCTCGAAAAAGCCCTTAATTGGTAAGAGGAATAGAGTCAAGCTATTGAAATTCGCTAAAGAACACATTTTAAAGCCTCAACAGTTTTGGAACGAAGTCATTTTCAGTGATGAGAGTAGGTTCAACATCTTCGGCAGTGACGGTCGTCGTATGGTGTCGCGTAAACCAAATACCTCACACCACCCAAAACATACAATTCCTACTGTGAAGCACGGAGGTGGGTCGGTGATGGTTTGGGGGTGTATGGCTACGTCGGGGGTGGGAAAGCTAGTATTCATTGATGGAATCATGAACAAGATGGCTTATCTTAATATTCTGTAAAATAATTTGAAAGAAAGTGCTGATAATTTGGGAGATTGGGGTCGAATTTCATATTCCAGCAAGACAATGACCCCAAGCACACTGCGTTTGTTGTAGAAGAATGGCTGCTTTACCATTGTTGGAATCAACTTAATATACTTCCACAGTCTCCCGACTTAAATGTTATCGATCATCTGTGGTCCCACCTTGAGAGATCTGTGCAAAAACATCAAATTACAAGCAAGGAACAATTGAAAACGGTATTGCAAGAAGAATGGCTGAATATTGCTCCCAAGACCACTAGACATCTTGTGGAATCGATGCCTCGGCGATTGGAAGCTGTCATATCAGCAAAAGGTTATGCTACTAAATATTAACTCTTTATTATTCATGATTTATGCAGGAAAATAGATGCATGTACTCTCAATTTTGTGGCTATTAATTTCTGTTAATTTTCTTTATAAGTTATTATATGTATGTTTAAACTAAGAAATATTTTGTTTTATCATTCAAAATAATTAATTATGATCTAATAAACGCATCTATGCTTAAAGGTTTTAATTATTTCCCTCATTTAATATAATTTTTTCATTCTAAACATTGATTCCCGTTTTAAAAGTAGGTGTACCCTCAATTTTGGGAGTAACTGTATATTGTTAACAAAAGAAGATTTAGGATCTATCAGGGTTGGAAAAGTACAATCTATTCCTTGTAACCATAAATTTAAATTATTTAAAGACCTCATAGTATCGGTAAGAAAAGCTAAATCCCAGGGACAGTTTTCATTCTTGAGTATCAAACACTCACTGGGGGGATGGAGCAGTTAGGAAATTGTTTTCTTTCAGATACTTCAAACCATACTCCATCAATTCCAAAGCCTTCCACGAGAATACTTTCTTTGGAAAGACAGCAGATACAACAATGTAACTACCTTATAATTTTCTATTGTAATTCGATTAAGTGTAGGCCGTGGTAGCTCAGTGGTCAACGTGTCGGATCGTGGCTGTTTTGTCACTATTTCGAGCCCTGTACCTCTAAAGACCCGACGTGTAGGGGAGCGATGCACGTTAAATCTATCGAGAGCTTAAACGTCCTCCCATTGGTGTGGTAGTTAGGAGAGGGGGGTGCCATCTCAGGTGTCGTCCTCGTCACTTGCCCATGGTTCAAAATTACGAGGTCCGTCACCAAAAGCCATCGTGTAGCTGAACAGTGCGATGTTAATATTCACTCACTCAATCTCTCGTTTAAGTGTATTTAAAATAAATTTTCACGGTTTTTTTTTATCTGAGACAACTACTTTTTAATAAAACAGTAAAAAACTTGGTATTTATAATCTATTCAAATTTTTAAAATTTTTCAATTATTTACGTGTCACTGTTAAAACTCAGTCATGCCTCACAATAGCATGCATGCTCGAGTTGGTAACCCCTGATGGAACCAAAAGGTTTTACAAATACAGTAGTATTTTTGAGGTTCAAATATATAAAAATCTAGAGCGTGGTATTCGCTCAAGTTAAAAAATGCAAGGGAGGGGATTTTTCAATTTCCACATTTAAATAAGCTAGGAAAAACAAGGGAAAACGTAATATAAAAATTTATAATCACGTGTTCAAGTGAAGGGAAATATTATTTATTTTTAAAAATTACATCAGTGTGTCTTAGGAAAAGTTTCTGAGGCAATGTAAGCTACACTGCTCAAAATAATTAAAGGATATTGCGGTTTTAGGTGGATCTTATGGCTGGGAAACTTTTTAGCTGATTGATTCCTGGTCGACAGATGTTGTAGGTCACATGTGAATAAATTACACATGTTTGGCAGAAAAAAATGCATTTTATTGCGCATTTGTGTACAAAAGGAAAAAAACACAATTTGTGCACATGAGAAAAAAAGAATAAAAAAGGGTGTTTTCTTCAAAGGAAATCATTTTCAGTAGGGGGTATGGTTTCCACGGACGGCCAGCAACGTTGAGTACCTTTGAGGCATGGAGTTAATGAGGCTATTAATCACGAGTTGGGTATTCTGTCCCACTCTTCCAGAAGAGCTCTTTACAGTTCTTGGAGAGTTTGTGGGGGTGGTTGGCGGCCAGCAACTCGTCTTCCTAGAGCGTCGCAAACGGGCTGTATTGGATTCATGTTTGGAGAACACGCTGGTCATTCCATTCGTACGATTCCTTCCTCGAAAAGGGAATCCTCCACGAGGTTAGCACGATGTGGCCTGCTGTTATCGTCCATTAAAATGAAGTCATCTCCGATTGCTGCAGCGTAAGGGACTACAATAGGTCTGAGGATCTCATTCCTATATCGGCGAGCAGTCAGAGGTCCATCTCGAATGATGTAGAGGTCTGCGCGCCCGTCAATGGAGATGCCACCATACACCAACACTCCCCCACCGCCAAATCTGACACTTTCGTGCACGAACGCAGGATTATTCCTACTGCCACTGTCCCTCCAGATCTCCAGATGAAAATACGCCTATTAACCGGATGAACAGAAAAATGGGACTCGTCAGAAAAAAGAACATTGCTCCATTCATTTTTCCTCCAGTTCACATGCTCTGTTGCTCACTCCCTGTGGTCGCGACGATGCATTGATGTTAGTCTAACACATACCAGCGGTCGGCGAGCATACAGACCTACACCATGGAGCCGGTTTCGGACAGTCTGAGTTGAAACCGTGGTGCCAGTAGCCGAGTGAAGGTGTTGTTGGAGAAGAGAAGCGTTCATATTTCGGTGCCTCCGAGCCGTTAACACTAAATAACGATATTCATTGGGCGTTGTTGCCCGTCTACGACCTTGTCCTGGTCTTCGGCCTACACTTTCAGTCTCCAAAAAACGGCTGCAGATCCTGGAAATCACACTTTGTGACACTCCAATGGCTTGCGCTACTTCGGCTTGAGTTTGGCCACCTTCTAACCTACCAACAACTATCCTAGCTTCTGAATCAGTTAAATGACTTCGCTGAGACATCGTACTCATCAAAACAAAGCAGTCACTGAATGCCGATCATCCTTATCTTCATTTCAGTTGAAAGTCAGATTTCATTCGCTGCCGCTGAAGCGACGTTTTTGACGTCGAACTCAAAATTAGCATACTCCACAGTTAGAAAATCAGAAAAATTTGCATTTGTGATTCTCTTCTTCCATTTTCGGCACAAAAAAAATTTCGCTTATATCTTTATTTTATATAAAACTTACAATATCCTTTACTTGTTTTGAGCAGTGTATTATGATATTCTTTTACTAAGAAATCCTTATAAATCTAATCTTTTTAATAAAGCATTACAAAAATAAGTCTGTCCAAATATAGGTTTCAGTTTTTAAGTGAGAGAGAAAATCAGATGCGTTTTTAAATAGGGTTTTGGAATTCATGAATTAGTTATAACACAAGTTGCAAGTTTAGCACAATAGTCTGCAATGTTCATTATAAAAATTTTCATTATAGAGGCTTCAACATGGGAGTGCTTCTCAAAGTTCCAATATTTGTAACCCAATATTCAATCATAATTTTCATCTCCCCCCTCCATACAATAAGAATGTATTGAATTCAATAATGCTATACTTTTTGACGCTAAAGCTACAACCACGATTTTAACCTCTTAAGTGTCACCGGCGTATATATACGTCTTTCCACTTTCCTTTCTATATAGGGTGTTGGACTATTTTTGTTTGTTTGTTACTATTTATTCATTAATTAAATTTAATTATTCTAATAAAATAGTGTAGTAAATAAGAAATCACATTCTCAGAAATTAGGCCATCCCAGGTGGGATTCGAACCCATGACCTTTGGATTAGAAGTCCAACGCACACACACACTTTCCATTGCGCTGCAGAAACGATTTTCCTTTCTATATATGCTGTTGGACTATTATTTTTATTTGTTACTATTTATTCATTTTTTTAATTTAAGTAATGAATAATTTTTGAAGAAACTGTATTAACATCAAGAGTCATCCACTACGAGTTAAAAAAAATTTGTTTGAACTTGAATGGATGAATAGAAAGTATATTTTATTAACTATTGAAAATTTGTACAAGATATATATACATATAGGGAGATAGTGAACTAGTAGCAGGAGTTGAAAAAATACTTTTCTTGTAATCAGCAAATTTCGACGGGAAAGGATGCTATTACAATTATTAGATTTTGCAGGTGTAGGTGAGTCATGAGTGTAATCTATTGTGTGATTTTTGAATAGGACAGTAAATTTCTTTCTTATATCAACCTATGCAACAACTCAGGGGATATTTTAAGATTTTAACGATTACGTTACATTTGATGACGGACTGCCTATCTGTGCAATTGAAGTTGAGAAAATAGTTGATTTGTCGGAGCCAACGAATAGCGATTCTGATGCAGAAATCGATATTGAAACTATTATCAAAACTATTACGTTTTTTAACGCTTTACATTGTTCGTTAACTGTGGAAACATACCTCATGAAGCAGGATGTAAATAAAGCAGTATTTTCTTCTCTACGTAAAGTCGAAAAAGAACTCTTTCTAGAAAAGAATCAAAGAGATCATCAAACATTTATTAGTCAGTATTTTAAAATTTCTAATTTGCTGATGCGCAATAATTCACACTAACAGTATTTTTAGATATTGAATAATAATGGGCAATTTCTAAGGATATTTTTTGTGTAGTTGCTTATTACAAAATTTCCTGAAGATAAGAGCAAAAAAATTTGTATTTTGTTTAGACTTCGATGCAACGAATAACCCTGAATCAACGAACAAAATCTTCAGTCCCTATGAATTCCGTAAATAGGGGAGCTGACTGTATTTTACGCAAATATATGCGCTGTATAGGTTTCAGTTTGATTATTTACAGGGAAGTAAGTGCTTCCCCTCCGACGCCATAAATAATAATTGAATCAATTGAAACAGTGCACCACGTTTTGAGAATATTGTGGGTATGATACGATTTTTTTAAAAATTTGGCGACTCTATTGAAATGAGTTGATAATTTAAAAATTCTTTTTTTAATGTAAATTATATGAGGTTTTATTATTATTAAATTATTTCATATACCGTAAAATCTGGTGTATAACGCGCACTTTTAACACAAAAAATAAGATCAAAATTTATGGTGTATAACGCACACTTTTAACACAAAAAAAAATAAGATCGAAATTTATGGTGTATAACGCGCACTTTTAACACAAAAAATAAGATCAAAATTTATGGTGTATAACGCACACTTTTTAACACAAAAAAAAAAAGATCGAAATTTATGGTGTATAACGCGCACTTTTAACACAAAAAATAAGATCGAGATTTATGGTGTATAACGCGTACTTTTAACATAAAAAATAAGATCGAGATTTAAGGTGTATAACGCGCACTTTTAACATAAAAAATAAGATCGAGATTTAAGGTGTATAACGCGCCCTTTTAACACAAAAAATAAGATCGAGATTTATGGTGTATAACGCGTACTTTCAACACAAAAAATAAGATCGAGATTTATGGTGTATAACGCACACTTTTAACACAAAAAATAAGATCGAGATTTAAGGTGTATAACGCGCACTTTTAACATAAAAAATAAGATCGAGATTTAAGGTGTATAACGCGCACTTTTAACATAAAAATAAGATCGAGATTTATGGTGTATAACGTGCACTTTTAACACAAATGAATAACGATCGCAGACAAAAATTTATGGTGTATAACGCGCACTTTTAACACAAAAAATAAGATCGAGATTTATGGTGTATAACGCACACTTTTAACACAAAAAATAAGATCGAGATTTATGGTGTATAACGCACACTTTTAACACAAAAAATAAGATCGAGATTTATGGGTGCGCGTTATACGCCAGGTATAAAAATGATAGGTTCAAAAATAAAAAAAAAAGATAAATATATGCATAAAAAAATACAAGGATCGAAATACTGTTTATTTAAAGAAAATGTCATACCTTATGAGCTTTAAGAGTTGTTTTCCTAGAAATATACTATTTTTTCAAAATCTTGGGGTATTACCTTGAACAAATAGCTTTAAAACATAATAGCACAGCTAACATACATTGAAGGTTATTTTGTAAAAAAGGGGGTGCGCATTATACGGCGAATATACCTTAAAATTAAAAAATGCAGCGTGATAGTATAGGTGCGCGTTATACGCCGGATTTTACTGTATATATATATATATATATATATATATATATATATATATATATATATATATATATATATATATATATATATATATATATATATATATATATATATATATATATATATATATATATAAGATAAAAAGGCTTTATGTGTAAATGAAACAAGTGCTTTACTAACTTTTTCGTAAGCTGATGCAATAAAATAAAATATAAGAAAACCAGGTGCAATAAAATATTGAAAATACATAAAAATAAATATATAATTTTTATTTTAGAAATTGCATTAAAATAATATCGTAAAAAATGTATACAAATAAATGTCATGTTTCTAGAACAGAGGTTCCCAAACTTTTTGTCTCATAGGCCCCTTGCCCTATTTTTAGGTATTAGGTAGACACCTGCTTACCTAATATTGAATTTTTATAAATTTATCAATTAAAATGTCTTTTGACAACTGGTTTAAAGGATTTAAATTTCTAACTGTAGTGTAGTGTTTAAAACTTAAGAACACACACATCAAATTAAATTCAAAATTTATTTAATACATAAAATAACTGATCAACTAACGAATGTTTGTAATAGGAGGGATGAATCTGGTGCTTCAATAACAAATTTTTAACATTTGACATCAATCTTTTTTGTTGTTGTTGCTGTTTAACAGCAAATTCTCCTCGTTTATATATATACAGTAGTGTATAGTCTTCTTCTTTTTTATTTTGGAAATTGGCAACCCCACGCTGAATCTCTTTCTCACTAGGAAAATCAATTAAAATCTTTCTCACAATGCTACATAATTCGGGTTAAATAACAGGTATGTCTTTTTAAAGTAAAATTGCTGACATCCGTTTCTAAACTTTAGTTTAAGATCTTCGTAAATGCCTACCTATTCTGATCAGTTTATCTTGTAATGTGACATTTGGTATTTTTTTCAATGTGACCATATGAATTCATTGCCTTTACTGTGGTATTACCATAGTCAAAGCGTTCTCAAACCTAGTTTCAAAATTTGATTAAAGGGCATTTAAATGTTGAACGTAGGTTAAAATGTCATTTTCCTGGCAATTTGCCTGTGGTCCTTTGAGAAACTAGGGAAATTCAAACAGTCCAGTTTTTTTTACTTTAGCTTAATTCTGTCAAGAAACGCTGAAATTATGATCCTTGTTTTAATAAAGTTTGTACTGTCACCTTGTAACTGCAAATTAATCTCATTAAACTTAATAAATAAATCTGTTAAATAGGTAAAACTGGTTTTCTTTTTAAATTAAAGTCACGATCTGGTTTAATGAGAGTGTAGCGGTATCTTCATTAGCCAGTAACAGCCTCCTGACAAAGGTGATTACTTTTGTCTAGTGGTATGTTATGTGCTTACGAATCAGAAAGTACCGAATTCTATCCGCTTCAAGAGTCCCTATCATAGACCCCATTCACACCTCATGGACCCCCAAATTATTTTTTCACTGACGTGGAGCCCTTTCAAGTCGTTTTATCTGGGGGAGGGGGGGTCGATATAAACCACTTTGGGAATCACTGTTCTGGAACAACGGTGTTTGTGGCCGCGGTAGCCTAGTGGTCAAGGTAATGAGCTCGTGGCTAGCGTATCATGAATTCGAGCCCAGTACCACTGAAAACCAGCCATGTAGGGGAGTGATGCCCGTTAAATCTGTCGAGAGCTCAAACATCCCCCTGGTATGGTAGTTAGGAGAGGAGGTGCCAGCTCAGGTTTTGTCCTCGTCACTTGATCATTGCTCAAAATTACGAGGTCCATCGCCAAAAGCCCTCATGTAGCTGAACAGTGCGACGTTAATATTCACTCACTCACTCAGAATAAGGGTGAGCAACTAGTGGCCCGCAAAGGGTATGCTCGCGAAGACGGTCAGAAAATCCTCTTTGAATCGATATTTCCTTTCCGTGCACGATCAAAGATTCGTCCTTTATTTTTCACTATTAGGAAAACAAAGTACCTGAAAGTGTTTCTATTGATAGGTCATCTGCAGTGTTTGGAGGATGAGGCCAAAATAAAATTTTACGATTTTAAGAAAATTAAGCAAAAATTCAATTTTCTTTGTTATCCCATTACTGCTGATATTGATACAGCACCTGCGGATATTCAGCATAAACTTACTAACTTGAAGATAGATTACAGTGTGTAAAAAATATTTAACCCTATGACATTGACTTTTATAAATCTTTATCAGCTGAAAAATTGCCACTTATGAAGGAATATGCGGGGATATTGTTCTTTATATTTCAGTAGACATACGGACTTCTACTTTGTACCCAACAACATGTCGAAACCGAATGACTTCAAATTCTAGTTCCGATGTAATGTTAATCTATGGGAAAACATCGAAACTGTAGTGGTATCTAAATTTACCAGTAATAGCCACCACGCGATGACGATTGTTTTGGCGTGGGGGCAAAGTTACTTGTTTTCGGATTGGAAAGTGCCCAGTTCTAATCTTCCTACAGTGGTGACCCGCACGTGATCAACTTTCTTAATTGTCGTGACACCATCTACCGCAAGAAAATAAATAAATAAATATTAAAAATAATAATAATGAATAAGAAGAAAAAATAATAATAAAAACACGCGCTCTCTCCGTAACAAACAAACAAAAAAATCGTTCGCCTATCCACCGACTCACCGGTGGGAGAGTAGTGTAGTGGTATCTAAATAAACCAGCAATAGCTTTCACGCGATGACGATCGTTTTGGCGTGGTGGCTAAGATACTTGTTTTTGGATCGGAAGGTGCCTAGCTCTAATCTTCCTACAAAACTTAACTGAGTGTTTAAAACTTCTAATGCAAATTTTTGAAACTTTTTTTTAACTATATGGATAGAAAATCATCTGCAGATTTCAGATTCAAGATTTTTATATTATTTATTTCAGTATCTTTTCTAAAATATCTTGTTAATTTTTTAGCTCAAAGCAAGAAAAGGGTACTAATGACTACAGTACCCCCATAGTAAGCTTTACGGTAGAACTTGTCCATATTTGTGAGCAAAGTTTTTCTTGCAGGGGAATTCTCTAGAGCCGGGGTTGGGCATTATGTCGATCGCGATCGACAGGTGGACCGCCAAGACAATTTGGGGTGACCGCCTGAAGATTTTAGCAGTTAGTAATTATGTACGAAAATATTAATGATTGGTTGAAGTACACACGCTGGCCACACACACTCACGCGCACACTCTTCTTCTGACTATAATATCAAAAACTAACTTCATTTAAAAATGCTTTATTTTTTTATGTATTTTGAATTGTTTCATAACAATCGCATCATTTCATATTATTATATTTGAACTATTATTATTATATTTGTGTCTTGCGTTTTGCTTTAAACGCGGTTTTTAAAAGTGTAATTATTTTTTATTTTATTTCTGTACTTAAGTACATATTCCGTATATTTATTATATTAAGTTATAAAATAAATGTTGTAGACCTTTTCCTACCTCATCACACCTATGAAACTGGGCATTGGCACGCACAAGAACTTTTCAAGGGTTGAAAGTCTACCATTCTCGTATCATGCCGCAATACGCAACTAAACATATTTTTTGATTTTCTAGACTGTCGGAACAAAAAACAGTAAAAAAATAAATTACTGAATGAATAATTAGCATTAATTAATAATAAATTTTCTTTAAAGAAATAATTACGTTTTATGTACTATATACATAGATTAAAATCAATCGGTAAAAAATCAATGGAGGGTCCGGACCCATAGACCACTCTACCCCCTCCTTATGTGCGACACTGACACTGGGTGGACCACAACACCTTGAAAAAATTAGAAGTAGCCCGTACCCTGGTAAAGTCTGCCCACCCCTGCTCTAGAGTAAATATAGATGAAAGTTGGCTGGCATTAACTTGTAGGCTATCATGAGAAGTTTAACAAACAATCTCATTCCTGATCTAAAAAGAAAAATTGTAGAAGAGGATGATAGGATATATTTGTCTCATTAAACTGATTTTAACAATCAATGCGCATGCATCTATAAATAATAGACTATTAACACATTAAATAAATTGAATAAAATTTCTATTAATTTATTCTAGCTTATATTTAATATTTCTTATAATGATTGCAATCTTTTAAAAAGGTTCATCCCTCCGGTATTCTCCATTCCCGCATTGTGGCCTGCGAGCCGAAACTAGTTGCCAACTCTAGCTTTTGATGCAGAGCGAATGACATCTGAGTGTGGATTTATTAAATTGGATTAAGAAGAAATTTCGTATATTTATTTGTTACAAAATCTCAGAATGAAATATTTATATATTCTTATCAAGCCGCGAGTGTTAATATTACGTTCTTAAAATTTTTCTTATATTAACGCTAACTTTAACTGCGCAATTTGCGTCATATGTTTTGAAGTTTGTACATATATATATTTGTTAAATAACTTACTTAATTTATATTTAACTACTTAGTATATTTTACTGTTGCATTATAAAGAAAATTTTTCGGATATGTCGATTTTTACACCAACGAACCAAATAAGACTAACAAATGTCGCTATCGTTCGAATGAAGAAAGGTGGTAAAAGATTTGAAATCGCATGTTACAAAAACAAAGTGATGTCATGGAGAAATAAAGTGTAAGTTATGAATGAACGATCTGATTCTTATGATGTATTTTCGTTGTGTAAATTTTGGGACGTTGTGTGATTGCTTTTATCAAGAACGTATTTTCACGTACTTTAAGTGTCTGTGAATAATGCATTCGCATCAGTTTTTTATGTCATATAATTGTGAATTATGTTTAATATGATTACTGAACGATGAATTTCTTTATTCTAAATTCTTGAAATTAAAAACTTCGGTGAAGGAAAAATTTGTCCTTTTCGAATTACGTTGTATTTTGTCGCATCAAAATATTTTCAAGTTGATATATATATATATACATGTGGAAGATTACGTAACTAAAATTGTCATTATTTCTTGGTTCTGTTTTGTATGAATTTCATTTAATTCTGTAAGTGTTTATATGAATGTTTTAAAACAAAAAATAAACAAAATAAGATAGTAACAGCGCAGAATGTTGTAAAAAACCAAACATTAAGCTCATATACTTTCTTTCTTGATCGGTTTTGAACTTTCAAACTCATAATTTCGACATCTTTTATCCTCTGTTACCTATTATGCATCATTAAGATACTTCTGTATTGTCGCACAACTGTCACCAACTCTATTAATAACTTGCCATGTTGGCAACCCCGATTTCCTATGCTTCATATGCCTTGCATTGGTAAACAGGTGCTTCGTTTCTTTTTAGGTAACTGAATATTAATAAATCTGGATTCTTAATCATCATACTTGATTTTATACCTCTTTTCTAGAGAAAAAGATATTGATGAAGTACTTCAAACACATTGTGTTTTCAGTAATGTTTCTAAAGGACAGGCAGCTAAAAAGGAAGATTTGATAAAATGTTTTGGAAAAGATAATCATACAGAAATTTGTGAAGAGGTAAGTTTATAAAAATGTTTTTTTTAAAAAATAGACCATTATTTTGTATACAAAGAAAAATCATCTCTCTTTATGCTAAAAATGTGTGGAAATGAGTGTTAATTTTTAAAAGGTTGAATATTAATTTCAAATACAGAATTAAACTTTTGTCATTATATGAGACATATTTATATCAAAATAAATTTCTCAATAGTACAGATATAAAAAGAAAATTGCTGATATATTTTGATTTAGTTATATTAGATTTCTTTTCTTTTTTTACATAAATTTTTTTTTAATTGAAAGTATTTTGTTAAAAATTATTTTAATCTTAGGGGAATTTTGTAAAAATAACTATATTAATTAATCTTTTTAAAAAAAAAACATTTTTATCTTAATATTTATATTTTAGAATTTATATGTGGCCGAGTGGTAGCATATCACGCTTCCATACCACAAGTTTGAGGTACCCTCAAGCTGGGTAAGGTCAACTCAGCCTTTCATCTTTCCTGCAGAGGGTTGATAAATGAGTATCAAGCTTTCTTGGAGACTTAAACACTAGGGAGTCTTGCTTCAGACTGACCTCCTGATCTGGACATCTGCTTATGCACCTCAGTGCCCAATTGTCATGTATACTGGGATGGGTAGGCCCTGCACCTCATGGGCTGTTGCACCGCTGAGTTTGAATTTTGAGAATTTATGTACTTTAATGATTGTTACAATGTAGCATACAAATAAAGTGCATTACTTGGCTTATTTCAGATAATTTCCTTATCAACATGTTTAACAATAACATGAAAAAGAAATAGAATGCCACAATTTTCAGTCACCAAGATTAATATTTATCCCTAAAGCCATTAATCAATGTATATGTAGCTGAGAAAATACTTTAATATAATTTATCAAATTTTTGTCTTGCTTTCTAGATTTTAGCTAAAGGTGAGTTACAGATATCTGAAAAGGAAAGGCAAGTTCAGCTGGAATCTACATTTAAAGATATTGCAACCATAGTTGCAGATAAATGTATCAACCCAGAAACAAAAAGACCATATCCAATGAGTATCATTGAAAAATCAATGAAAGAATGCCATATATCTGTAAAACCGAACAAAAATTCAAAACAACAGGTGAATATTTTAATTGTACTGCTGTTTTTAATTCTTATAATTATTTTTGTACCTGATAATATTTAAACATACCTATGAGTTTTTATTTCTAAAGCTCCCTCTTCTCTTGTTCTTTATTATTATTAATGTTGTATTATGATTTTTTTTTAATTTAAAGTATTTAGGGAAACATTTGAAAGTTTTTTTCCTTTTTAAAATGTACTGCTCTTTTTTTATAAAGATTTTGTTATAATACAGGGATGGGCAATTACTTTAGTTTGCAGGCTACATTGGAGAAGTGGAGGATACAGGAAGGCTGCACCTTTTCAAAATGATTACCATAAAATCCGGCATATAACACGCTCTTTTAACACAAGAAATAAGATTGAAATTTATGTGTGTATGTTATATGCCAGGTATAAAAATTATAGCTTCAAAAAAAAAAAGTTGAGTGTAAAAAAATTAGACTTCTATATAGATCAAAACACTGTTTATTTAAAAGAAAAAGCATGCTTTATGAATTCAAAGGGTTGTAATTGAAGTATACTATTTTTAAAAAATCTTGGTATAACACCTCTAAAACATAATATAATTGCAGACGTACATTTCCGGTTCCTGAAAAAGAGGGTGCACACATAATATGGCGAATATATCTAAAAAATTTTAAAAAATGGAGCTTGAAAGTATTGGTGAGTGTTATATGGTGTATTTTACAGTACACTCATTATTTAACTTTGCAATTCTGAAAAGGAATTGTACCATAAAAATCTTTAAATATGTTAAATAAATAGTGGCAGTTTTGTTCAGTTAATTTGTTTTAATTTCATATCCACAACTGCAAGCATGTTTAATTTTAGAATTAATTTAATGAGACAAATGTACCTTATTTACCTACTTTTTTCTACGATTTTTTTGAAATCAGTAGTGACATTAACTTGGAGGCTATGATGAGAATTTTGGCAAGTAATGTCAGCCATTTTGCATTTTTTTTTTACTTCATGCAAAAAAACTGCTTACAAATATATGTTAGACAGAAAAATATATTTGCTATATTTAAGCTATCTTGGTGGGCTGCAAAAAAAAAAAAAAAAAAAAAAAAAAAACTGTACAGATCACTATTTGCCCTCCTCTGATCTAATTCATATTATATAATTAATATGTTGCTCCTGTTCTTGTGAATAAATCCGTGATTTTGTATATGGTAATTTTCTTTTGATCATTAATAACGAGTATCATTTTATAGAGGATTCATGTCACTTTCTGTCATCTTACTTTTTTGAAACCACATAGTCTTTGTTCTAGTTTGTCATAAACCTTCCTTGTGCTTTTTTATGAAGCAACTATTCCTTTTGTTCAAAAATATCAAAATACCTCACATAAAAAAAATCCACTTGAAAGACTCTCAAATATTACCCATTGTTTACAATAATACTGATTTTTAATTGAGATATCTTGTACCATTGCTTCATGTTAAATGTGACCATAATATGAGTTATTGTAGCTATTAATAAATTATTCATTTTTGGATTAATATTTTTCAGTTTCATTGTACACATAATTTAAAAATGCAAAATTTTTCTTTCGGAAATTTTAAATTCTTGTTATGACTGTTTTTTCATTTTTAAATAATTTGCTATAACCATTTTAAAATTGTGTTTTGAAAATATCTTGCATGTACAGATTAATTGTAGTTCTGAATATATATTATTCCAATTAACATAAATTTATAATACGTTTGAATTAACCTTTTAAAAAATAGAACTGATGTATTATATATAACTAAATATTTCATAACATGACTTTCTCCTACCAATTTTTTTTTACTTCTGTAATTTCAAACTAATAATGTTATAGTTTTTTTCATTATTATAAAATCTGTACATAAATTTTATTTAAAAGTCATTAGAAGTCATAAAGAAACTTCAGGAAGTCATGCCCATTGCTCGATCCCAAATGAAATTGAGAGTTTCCATACCAGGAGGAAAAGTATATAGGAACAAACTGAAAGAACTAGCAGCCTCAGTTGAATCACAAAATATGGACGGTGGAGACTTGCAAATGGTAATTTGAATAAGTGAAAAAAACATTTGATAAGTACCTACAGTCGGACCTCTATTTAACAAAGTCTCTAAATCCCGAAGGAAAATTCATTAAATAGATTCATCTTTTAATAAACTTTAAAATTTGTTTGCAGAGTTTTTAAGCTAATAAACACTATATTATGTTGGGAAAAGTGATTATTCGCCCCTTTTTTGGAAAATTAATATCTATTCATTATATGTATCACTCATAAAGGGGGGAAAAACATTGTCCAGGAATAACTATTTTTAAAAATTCATTAGTTTTTAAGCATTTTCTTATTGTAAGCCTATGAGTAATTTTTAGCATACATGTGTCCTTAAATTCAATTACTGAGAAAATCTGTTAGTTTTATTTGAGTGACACACCTAGTAAAACCAGTTCAAAGTCATTGATCACCATTAAATGTACTAAAAAAGAGAATCATTTGAAAAATGTTCTGGAATATTTTAAAAATAGAGGGGGAAAAAAACAGTGCACTTCACTATATGGGAGGTTATTTTACAAAGAAAATAGTAAAAGGTTCTTGGTTCCAGGAAAAAGTTCGTAAAATAGAGGTTCGACTGTATATCATGATGTACATTGTTCATTATATCAATTTTTTAACTCTTACAATACCATATTAGAGGTTAGTTAAGATATGACTGCAAGAAATTAGTTTGTGATACCCCTTATGCATTATAGTTGTATAACATTTCATATTATATTAAAGGCTTTCATTGGTATTTCTAATTAGAAATACATCTTAAAATTTAGGCATAATATATATAGTTGTAAATTTTGAAAGAATATTTATGTATATATCATTTATAATTTTTGACTGATGCCATTTAGCTATTAACTTTTTAAAATATGTTATAAAAATCTCCTTCCTCATTGAAATAAATTTATTTAAAGTAATGTGGGAAAATGTTCTTTGAGTTCAGAATTAATTGTAGTATTTCACAGGTTTTCTTGATCGATCCTGGCAACTTCAGGAAGGTGGATGAAATAGTCATTAATGAAACCAAAGGGAAAGGACAGTTGGAGGTTGTAAGTTTAAAAGAAATCCAAGAAGGTGATGAAGTTTTGGAATAAAATTGAAAACAAAATGTCTGTTATAACCGTTCTATAAAGTGTTGTGTAATGTATAAATAAAGTATTTAATCTAACAATATATATATTGTGCATGCGTTCATATTGTGTTTACTATAGTTATTTTATTTTAAATACTGCATGAATTGTGGTCAAGTGCACACAACTCAGTATTTAATACTGATTTGTGTTAAACTATGAGAAAACATGTATTCTCATAATATTTAAATACAACTGAGCAAGAATTAAGTTTGCATTTAATTCGGTGAATTTCATTTATAGTAGTTACCATTTTTCTTTTTCAGATATATGATCTTGGTTTGAGGTCACAAGTTACTGTACCCCTAGGTTTTAGATGAAATGTTTAAAAATAACAGTATGCTAATGTAGCACTGTATTTAATATAAAAAAAGTAGTATTTAGAGTATTCTAAATCCCATGGAGAGTACATTTATATTTGATACAAAACTTTAAATGTTTACCCTTTAAATACAAATCGCAGGAGTTGGATCAAATTTATGAGCTTAATTTTTCCTTTATAAATAAAACAATATTTTTTTACTAGTATTGATAACTGAGTAAACTTATCTTCAAATGACACCTGTAAAGAATTTATTCGATTAAGAGTTTAATTTCATGTAAAAGCATTGCTTTTTCTAAGTTTATGCAGTAGCCTTTTATCCAAAATATTACAAAGATTTATATTCTTTTGTAGATTCAATTTTTATATTTTGTTTAATTCAGTAATAATGTAAATGCCTTTTTTGGTTTATAAATTTAATTACCCAACCTAAAATTCTCTATTGGATGTTTTGACAGTGACAGGAGCATATTTGTTGAAGCAAAAAGAGTGATTATTAGGTTATCCATGATGATATCGGAATACCAAGGTTAATCCATAAAATGATTAATGTGAGCACTATATTTTAACAAAGTACCAAATGCAACTTTTGCATAAACAGTGACCTTGTTTTGAAGGTCAAATGTTTTAAATTCAGGATAAAACTAGATTTGTATGACTCTCATAAAAAAAAATACATTTGCTAATTTAGCCTTACTTTGAAAGTTTCCATTAATCAAGTAATGACTAATTTTTCAACTTCCAATAAACTAGTTTAATACTATGACAAAGCATTAATCTCTAATTGAAGTTGGCTCAATTATTTATAATTTTGAAGTAATCATTTAAGAACAAGGTTCAACATTGAGAAGTTTATTTACAGAATATACAAATGCTACAAATTGGTAATTCTAAACCATAAATTTTGACTTTCTGTATATTCAGTAAAACTTAAAATGAATTCACATTAAAAAATGTTACAGTAGTGTCCTGAATAACTGTTACACCTTTGCTGGTTGAAAAAACATGCAGACCTGTGGTTTCAGGAGGATACTTAGCAAGATATGTCTGATACAAAAATTATTGCCGAAAAACGAAGACACTGTACAAACTCCTAAATTATCACACAGTGAGAGACTAAAGGCTGTCAAAACTACCTGTTAGTATTTTGAACAAAGTGCGTCCGTAATGGACTTGCCATTCCTTCGGGATGAAACAGTAAATCTCCGACGGCAGTACGGAAGGTAATAGGATGTTTACACTTTTTTTTAAAGAAATGCATGCTATTCTGTATTGTCTGCTATTCAATTTTTATTATAAATAGCTTTAAGCCTCTATCTTTCTGAGGTGGTGTGTGTATCTGATCAGGCAAATTACTGTATACTATATTCATATAGTATGTACTTTTCCTTTGTGTGAGGGTATTTGGCCAGTTTATTTTCTGTTGTACATATTATTTGCTTGAGAATACAAGTGTGTGAAATGTTTTGAGGAAGCTATTATTATCAGTAACCAGTCCACCCTTTGGTCCACATTAGGCTGAGTTTTATACACACAAGGTTTGTACAATAGTAATTAAATGTTGTGAATACTCGGCAATCCAATGAAAATTCACACTCAAAACCACAGTATACATAGCATAATTTAAGATTTTTTAAATTTAAATCCTGGCCTTAAATATTCCCTAATCACAGGAGTAGGCATTCAATCTAGTTAAGTAAATAGACTTAAGATATAAAATCAGCAATTTTAACAGAATATACAACTCATTTGATATGAGAGGGAAAAACTAAAACCAATGCCTTTAATCTTAAAATTGATCAAAGAAATATAATTTACAAATCTTAAAACTTTGAAGTTTCTTTTGCAAAGCATCAAATTTAAACTAATTTTATCAATCTTTTGTGTACCTTTTCTGAAAAGGTCCCACATTTTTACATACAGGCCTAACTGTAAATTTTTATTACTCCATTATTTACTTGATTTTTCTAAATAGAAACAATTTAACTACAAGATGAATAATAAGATTTGATACTAAAAATGTAGTTTCAGTTTAATGTCATTTCTAAACAAAGCTTGTAAACCAATTATCTAAAGATAAACTTTGGGAAGTAATAAATGTTTAACACAGATATTTGCAATTTCTCCCTAAAATTAGTCGTAATCAAATTAAAATCAGTATTTCTTCTCACTTAAGAAGCTTTGCTTAATAAAAAGAGTTAAATATTTTATTTCAATGTAAATTTAATTTCTCAGTTACTTCCCCCTTCCTTCTTGATTCAATAGTAAAGAAAAATTAGTTACTCAGGTAATTTATAAATTCTACATTTTATTATTACTATTTCATATTACAAAAAGATCTTATGAGATAGCACCTTTTCAATTTATATATTACGGGTTACACAGTGTTACTCTAATTCTAATGTAATTAAAAATATTTCAATGTGTATTATATGTACTTATAAAGTGCCTCTAGAACCACTAAAAATTTTAACCATTTAATATAAATTGAACATTTGTAGTTCTTTGAAAACCAATCTATTATTAAAGAATGAATTATATATACATAGTGTAGTTTCTTTTATTTTTATTCAGTGACACTTCAGACGGAATGCATTAAACCCAATGCTTACAACACTGCATATCTGAATTCAATTCTAAATCAGCTACAGGAAAACAGAAGTGTTATTAGAAAACACTTCTAGAAACAGCTCACACTGAGTGACAGAATATTCAGATGTGTGAAACATGTGATACAACTCTTATTATACATCCATCTACAATGTAGCAAGCAGTTACATTGATATAATCCAAATGTGTAAAATAAGACCTTTTAAAAAAAATCCATACAATAAGATTTTAAATAGTATATTTATCAGTTTAACTAAATAAATGGACAACTCATATACATGGTCACAATTTTTACAAAATTATAAAGAACAAGGTTTTTAACAAAGCAAATATCAACAGCACATTCAGTCTAACAAGAGTAAATATATACGTTTAAGTTGCAAGTCCTCCTACCTTATATAGAACAAAAACTCACAAGAAAAAACAAAAAGGCAAAAAAATTGGATTCATTCACTCTCATAAATAAAATTTTTTACTTTGGTTACAGATGCACAAATGTAAAGTTTTCAATATGAAATTTAAACATTATATAATAAAAATAGAGAAAGAGTTACCCCAAACCAAATAAAATCTTAACAAGTATCCTCGTAAGGGATGTTAAATTTTCAAAGACAATTTTTAAGTGCTTTGAAAGTGAGAATAAATCTGTAACAAAACTCGCATCAATGGAAAGAAAATGATCTATTGACAAGATGAAGCATTTGATTTCAGTAGAAGTTCATATATTCTATTTTTTTTTTATCCACCATTCTTTTCCTGATCCATAGTTTTCATATACACATAACAGGTTGTAAACATTTAAATAGTTCTATTCCATTTTTCTGGCCTGATTCCTGCAGGCATCAACTCCACTAATTAGTCAGAAGATTCTAACGTTTATATCCTACATTCCATAACCTTGATATCCGGGCATTGGAGGAGCATATGCTTGATATCCAGCACCAATCATGCCTGGTCCTGCAGTCAGCATCAACTGAGGTTCAGGAGCTATGAAAAGAAAATGTCAATTAATACTTAACGATTGAATATAAAACTTTTGTGGAGATTTACAAGCAGTTAAAGGGACATGGTACGATTTCCGCAAAAAAATTTTTGGTTGGCTCCTATGTGTGTATACTTTGTAAAACAGATTTTGTGCTGAATTTCATAAAAATCTAGCCACTTAATTTAAGGAAAGAACTTTAAATTTGTGAAGTAATTTTAAAATGCTACTCATACAAAAATTTAAATACATGCATGAAGTTTGATTTACAAGTTCATCAAACTATGTACTAAAGTTGGTAGGGATTTTGTGATAACATGATTGTTATTCGTACAATACTTTTTATGATTACTTATTGAAAATTCCTTAAAAAATGTATAAATTCCGAGTTCAATTATTTTTAAAAGCCTTATAATTTTAAATGAAGACAAACTAGTTATTTTATCCTTCTAAGATAAATAAGCTTTAAGTTTTGATTTTTGCTACAGGGATGCGAATAAAATTGAACATTAAAACTATCATAATTCTGCATTTTTTTAAGTTTAGAGCTTTCAAATTTTGTAAGGTTATAGAAAAGTATATAAAGAATAATTTAGGCTAAAAAAATTAAACTTGATTTTTTGACCAATTTGTCAATTGAATCGTACTGTGTCTATTTAAATAGTACCAGATAAAAAATACTGTTATATTCTATTTTTCTTCATGATTCAAAATCTGTAAACAATGGTCATCTTATGGCATGGAAAATTTGTTATACCCCTTTTTATTCTTAAATTGTAGGATTGTACTTTATCATACAGTAGAACGTCAACTGAATCAATTGGGACCAGACACAGTTTGGATAACTGAATGCGATCCATGCAGTATATGAAACTGAACACTATACAAATGTTGAAAATTGCATGCGAGAAACGTGCTTGAAGAAAAAGCAAAATGTAGCAATTTTACGTTTATTGTGGATTGATTGATTGAATATTAACGTCACACAGACATTTATTGTGGAAAATAATCACTTATTTTTTGCTGTACCATTGTACACTTTTGTTTTCGCTGCAAGGTCTACGATTCTCTTGAGCAGCATTAGTCGAGTAGGACAGCACTCTGTTCGTACCACTCCATAGCTGTCTAACGCACAATCAAGAACTCTGTTTGCTTCCTTTATGGTTTTTTCTTCAAGCCATTTTCCGAGTCATGTTTTGACGCAAAATTTAAAATGGTTTCTCGGCTTTTTAATGTCAGAAATTGTCGACTTTCCAACAATATAGAACTGTGCTAGAGACTCCACTTTCTTTCTTTGCGAGACCAATATTTCAAGTTTTGTCTATGTTCAATTTGTTGCACTTCTGTTTTGAATTCACTGCCTTAGCAGTTCACAACTCAACAAAAGAGCTTGTATACACTTCCTTACTTGGAAACAAACTGGCCTAATATTTAGCACAGATGTTTACCAAATCAAATTGAAATTCCCCAAATATCCCTGACCTTGGGTTTTCCAGTCACTTTTGGCTTCCTACGAAACTGTTGAGCATTACACTGTTCGAAAACGTATTCATATACAGTACATGTAGTTGACGCTCCAGATAATAAACGACGTTCTACTGTATTTTCATTAAAAATTTTAAAACTATTTCATTTCTGTTAAACTTGAAGGCATAAATCTTAACTTTCAATGAATTTAAGAGTAGAAATCAGTATAATTCTAAATCTTCAATTTTGGATGCTCAAAGTAAGCAGAACAGAAGGGTACAATCACTTAGTGATAAGTGTAAAAGGGGTTATCTCTCAAGCACATATTCATTTTTCATGAATTCACAATATAACAATATATGGTCCTTTAATTCCAAGACTATTTTTATACCCGTAATACTGGAAGTAAATTGTATATGTTCATTAATTTCTTTCAACTTACCATACACAATGGGCTTGGCTTCATTCTGAGCAGACTCTTCCAATCGCTGGGTTTCCATTTCTTCTAATTTATCTACCTGCAGTTTCAAATAAAATTTAACATTTTTACAAAGTAAACCTTCAGAGAGAATCTTTTAACATAAAAATATATACAGAATAAGTATTCTTTAATGTTTTTTAACAGAGAGTCACAATAGACTTCCAAAAAGAAACATTCGTCAGTTTCAAAAAGACTTTAAATAAATTTTGATATAATATTGCAGAAAAAATGAATCATAACAAAGACCAAAATTGTGAATGTAACAATTGTAAAAATTACAAATTAAACAAAAACTATCTCCTACAAAGAGTTAAATAAGTTTGAAAATCATAGCATGTGTGGAAATTCTACATTTCATGAGGTTTAACATTACACAAAGTGAAATAAAAATACACTAAAATTAAAGTAATAAAATTGTATATTTTCAAAAAGAAATCTAAACTATCTTTTCATATACCTTTCCTTCTATTTTAGTAGTTTTGAATTTTATATATAATATACAAGCAATTTCTCATTACCAAACCAAATTTGTTACCTATGACAAATACATTATGGTAAGACAATCCAGTGAAATTCAGAAGTATTAAACTTATTAATTTAAAAATTAAAGACAGTAAGAATAGTGCTACTACTTTACAAAAATTAACCCTTTATAACATAAACAGCATTAAATTCTTGATAATGGTATTAAAAAATAAGTCAAAAGCAACTATTACATGATAGGAGATGAATGAAAGCAATTTATTTTCATAAAAATACTTCAACAGAAAATTAAGCCTCAGATTTATTAAAATAAAATCTTAGGGATTTTAGCTTTAAGCAAAGAATGCAATCTAATTTCAATTTAGATGTTCAACTTATAAATCTTACTTTACTTAATACAATTGATATTAACAAGATCTTTGAAACACTGCTAAAGTACAATTTCTCTGCCTCTCTTTAGAAGTAAAATATATATATATATATATATTCACAGATAAAAAACTTTCATGTTGATAGTTGATGTTACACTAAAATTTTAGTGTTAAGTATACTTAACTTTTTTTAAATGTTGTTTTAGCCTCACAGTTACAATCCTTTATCAGCTTGCCATAAACTTTTCAAAGCCTTAGAATTTGTTCATTTAATATAGTGATCAGCAAAGTGAACAGACATAATGTGCTCAAGTAAGACTTATGAAAAATGTTTTATCATCCAATCTCTTCATTTTTAGTATCATTACATCATACCAGAATGCAAAGCTCCAGGTACGGATTCGGATGAATTTTTTTTGCAAGATATGGTTATAAAGTTCTATAAGTAAAATTTCTTAAACTTACAAAGGGCAAAACTTATAAAAATATTGAATAGTCAAATGAAAATTCAAAATCTATAGGTAAAAATTGCTTGATCAAAACTACCAAGATATCTATGATGAATGTTAACTGTATGAAAAAGTAATGAAAACTCTATTAAAAATTTTAAGACTGATGTTGAACACATTTTAAAAACTTTGCAAATAGTATCCATTTTGGAATAAAAAGGTGTTTAAAAATAAGAATATTTTATAACTAGAGAAGTCTGTAGAATATAAACATCACCTTAGTAATGTACTCTCGCATAACTTGTATGAGGTATGGCATAGCAAAATCTGTAATATTATGCCTCCAAGACAACTCAAGAATAACATCAGGATGCAGAAGGTCATAGCATTGGAAAAGGCATGCAGAGAAGCATTCATAATTTTTTTCATCCAAAAACCACGATAACAGTTCTTCAGCTACCTCTGCCATTTTTGATTCTGCAGCATATTCCATAGCATCCTAAAATAAAAAACATACAATTATTAAACATATAATAGTATTAACAAAACAGGATTTATAAGTTTAAAAACAATACCAATACAAAATACTACCAAATTATATGAAAAATAAAGAATTTCTAGAAAGTTCTTGTACATTAAGTTATGTAGCAAATTGTCCTTCTGCACCGTTTGATTATAAAATGAATTTAAGATTATTCTGTGTTTCAATATTTTTTTTGTTACTTATGCATGTCAATGTTTAATTGTCATGTGGCTTAATTTACATTTACTTTTAACTGTTTACTTGAAATAGTTGCATTTAAAAATCTGACAACAGTTTTGCTACCTGAATTGGTTATATATTCCAATATCTGGCTACAACTTTTTTCTGTCAAAGTTTGGCTAGATAAGTTTAAATTCAATGACTATTTTTGTGAAATTTTGATATTTTGAATGCTGCTCTATTCAATGCTATTATTTTCACGATTCAACTAAAATAACTTTATGCTTCAGGTATTTTTTTTTTTGTTAATAGAATTTTTTTGCAATATTCAAATAAAGCGTTGACATTTGAGTTCGAAATCTGTTGTTTACAGATCCTCTTTAAACTCCTTAGATTAAAATTACATCTTGATCCCATACAGTCTCAAGACTAAAATTTTCACACTAAATATTAATCTTTCCAGAAAAAGCAGAAATCATTAATATTTTAATATAAACAATGTTCATACTTTGAATAATCTATCCTTCTTGCAAAGCTCAACTGACTGTTTCCATCTGTTATTTCCTTTGTACAAGTAAGCCGCAATACGTCTGAACTCTATTAGTTCATGTTTTTCTAAACGCTGAGCTAATGCAATGTTGTCAAAATTGTCAAATGCATCAATGGATGTACGAAGTCCTTGGAAGTCTTCTTCCTCAATTAACAAACCATTCAAAGCTTCATTGATTGCCTTGTTATTTAAGCTTTGCACAGACCTTAAGTAAGGCTTCACAAGAGGAAGATGATTGGCCTAAAATTTAAGAATGAAAAAATTAAAAAACTTAAAGGTAAATTAATTACAAAACAGATTAATCTACATGAAGTTTTTCTTTCCAAATAAATATGTTTTAATTATATACTAAACTTGCTCATTTGAAAGGAAAGAAGACACGATAGACACTACCAGAAGTTTTAAACATTTATCAATTCTTATTTTATACAGATATACAAAAATACAGTTTGATACATAATTCCAAATAATAATCATTAGAAGAATACTTTTTCAAAACTTCATAGCAATAAAGTTTATTTTAGTTACTGTCAAACTAGAAAAATACAGTTGTCTAAGTTAAAGATTCTTGAAATTATTAAATTTAAATGTTTACAGCAATACATTTCTGTTTTAATAACTAATAAAAAACGTTCCTAACTTTTCCTACTTCCAATAATTAATATTAAATATTTAAAAAAGCTTAACATTCATCTACTTTTACTATAGTTACTTTATACATTAACTATGTAGGAAAATGTAAATGGATTCCTTCAAATTACTTATCAAATTTTTATTTTTGGTAAAATTAAAAAGAAATTTTAAATCCAGTTCTAAAAAGGTACATAAAAAATAAAATTCAAATGATACCTTTGTGAAAAAGTTGACAGAGCGAGTATGATCCATGCGAGGTGAAAGGACTAATAATAGATCATTCAGAAGCATAGGTTTATAATCCATGTAAAATTGAATTGCTTTGTAGTACAATTCTATATTTGCTACTTTTGTGATGATTTCCTTGAAATGTCCTTCTCGCCATGCTTCAGTAGGGTGAGTCATCATAGTTACGACAGCATTGTCATATTCTTCATATTTATCATAGAGGAAAACTAACTCTGCCCAGAGATGGGCTTGTTCAGCAGCTCTGAGAACCTTAAAAATTCAGATCAATTGTAAAAAACTTTATATAATAAAATAAACAGACATACAAAATTATAAAAATTGGTATTCAGTATTTACCTTTGGAATGTTTACTCGAGACCAGAAGAGCTCAAGATGTTCTTTCATCTTTGAAGGTTTGTATTTAGAATAAAGAATACCCAATTCAGTGAACATACCCATGTGGGCTCGTTCCAGTCCTAAAAAATAAATACATTTAAAACAAGTATAAATTAACAAAAGATATTTACAACTATTCAATTTGCCACAGTCAATACTTAAAAATTATAAAATATGGAACTAACAATCCTTTTATTGCAATTTTTTTAAAAATGTTAAATTTGAGTGAATCATATACTAACATTTTTAAACAAGAAAGTATGATACAAAGAGCCAATAATGGTCAAGATATTTAAACTATACCTAGAGCTGCTTCAAGAAGGCTAATAAGCTCTTCAAAGAATCCCCTATCTTGATAATAGTTGATTAGATCTTCAAGTTCATCAGCATGTACAACAATATGAAGGCCACACATCTGGGCTAATCTGAATTCTTCATTATCAACACAAGCAAAGCACACCTAGAACAATTAAAAATTTCATTTTAAAATTTGATATTTCTATGCTAAAAACATTTTTGTGTGTGTTAAAGACATAATATTTGTTTCTCATTGGAAAAGTTTTATTAAAATAAATTAACATGAAAAATTACAATGAGTAATTTTTTGAATAAAATAACACTTCTCAAATATATTTAGAATAATCTTAAATCTGAAAACAAAATTTTCATACTTAAAATATGATAAAAGAGCCAAATTCTTCAGAAATTCTTAAACAAAAAATTAATGTATTCTTACTTCTTTCCAAGTTCGAGTAGAATTAGCTTTTCGTGCACTGTCAACTGCTCCTTGGAATTCTTTGAGATGTACTAATGTTATTGCCAAACGAGCAAAATTAGACACATTATTGTATAATAGTTTAGCAGGTTCATAAAGTCCGTCCTCAAAGCAACGATCACCAATCTAAAGGAAGACAAAGAGTTGTAAAATATTTAACATACAGATTTAAAAAATTTTACTCCTATATTCTTTTTTCTCAACTACTACTCTATTTTCTCTATTCTACATCACTGTAGTCATTTTACTTTGACCTATGCTGTTTTGAAGCGTTTTCTACCATTTAGCTTTATTCAATATTTATAGCAATTTAATATGATTATTATGATGCACTTTACCTTCTGTATATCAGCATGATTTGGACCAGAGATAAATTCTTCTAAGTCAGCCAATCTATTGGTCTTTGCATAAGCATAGATCAATTCAGATTCTACATACGATTCACGGGCCTTCTTTCTAGCCATTTGCAAATAACGAACCAGATCTTCCCAACTACCTAGATTTTTTTAAAATAAAATTTGAATCGTATTTTTTCATAGTTTTTATCTAACAATCAAGCCTACTAAAAAATATTTCAGCAAAGCATTTAATATATATTTTTTTTAAAATCAAAAACAAGGAACCTACACTTTTAAAAGAATAATTTCATGTGTAAATATAGCAGAAGTATACCTGTTTTGTGAGCAGTTTGAACAACATCCATGTAAGATGATGGATCTCCAGCTTTGATATAAGAATCGATTGCTTCTTTAACCATTCCTTTTTGGAGTTGAGCTTGGGCAAGCAAACTCCAAACAGCAGGTTCATTGCATCGTTCAGCAAATTCATAAGCTCTATCCAAGTTCTGAATATGCTCAATCAATACCTACAAAAAATTAGAATGCTTTATAAGACTATTCTATTGAGGCAAGAAAAAAAGTAAAACAAATTTTTACAATTAAAAATTAAATTTAGATCAGTAACATTAAATGTTAAATATGTCAGTACTGTTTGGTAAGCAGACAAGTACAGGCAACAAATTGCCAATTGCAATTATTTGTCTTTCAAGGAAATGTCCATGTAATCATTTGTACTTAATCAGTTAGTAATAACTATTGGTAACTTATTTGTAAAAATGTTGTGTGTAGGAGCTAAAAGTGCCACTTCATGAGATTTGCAACTAATTAATTGAAAAGTACCAATATTTCAACATGTTTGTAAATGTTTTTAAATCAAAGAAAAAGTTTCTGATGTAAAAAATTACAAAATGAAATTTTATTTAGACATGTAAAAATATTTTAGTATTAAATCTATGATTACATATTACCCATTTTTAAAAAGGTATGTTTTAAAATTGGCAAAAACACAAAATGTTACATTAAGAGCATTCAGGAACCAATAAATACTGCAATGCATACATTTATGTACTACAAGATACAGAGACACGCTTGAGATAACAAGCAACACCAACCTGAATAGCGGAGGTGTTCACATCAAATTTCTTGAAAATTGCAAACGCTTCTTCATAAAGTTCATTTCCAATTGCAATATTGGCTATATCTGGTGCATCATAGTTATCCAGACGATTGATATATTCCATTACTCTAGTACGGTCTGCTTTAATTGCAGTCAAAATAAGTAAATTCTGAAGGTTTCTGGAAGGGAAAGAAAAGTTAATTTGAATACCTAAACAAATAATGCAATGGTACAATTATATTTTAACCTAAAATTTAACAAACCTATGGTCACTAAATACTGAGCTATCCAAAACTATTTTCTCAAGCAATTCAATCAGTTCATTTGGCAAGTCTGCCGTCATGAAGGCTTTCACAGTTACTGAAATGTCCTCGGGGTCTTGCGTTTCTGAGAGTGCAGTCTGTACTACCTGATCTATAAGTGGTCTACGGTACTGATTATTTTCATTCAATACTTCTGCCCATAGTTCTTGATCACGTCTCTTCACCAAATAACGAGCTTCACTCTTGAAGAGGGAATTCTCATTGCAGACCTTAATCAATTCTCTGTCACACTGCCCGCGTTCATAAGCTATACAGGCTAAATGAGGATCTCTTTTCTCGCAGTATTTTCCAACAACCCTGCTATCATAAAACTGGTTCTCCCTGAAATAGCAGTTAGTAATTAATACAAATGGAAAATATCCAATAATTATAGTATATTTAACACTTTCAAAAAGATGGAAAAAAAATCATGAATAAAATACATTATAAAGAGGCATAAAAATAGAATGTATTAATGTAATAAATTGATTTTGGAACAGCAACTAGACCAAAAATTATACATATTACATTTATATATATAAATCTCTAATCCAATTTCATTTAAGTAAATTATTCTAAAATTATACCAATCTTTTTACGTTATGAAAAATTAAGTACAGAAGTATACACAAGAGGTTCTTAAAGTATTCACAATGAAGTGTACCAAACATGTGGAAGATGAACCTGCTTATTTAAAATTCTAAGAACTACAAATTGAGGAAAAGGAGAAATTATAAAAGTATTGAAACTGGCATCATTTAATGAAACAATCTCTTATCCAGAAAATAAATTGCATTTTCAAAATAATACAATTCAAAGTTTCTTTGAAAAACAGTTTCTTATTAAAACTTTTTCCCATAAACCTTTAATATTATCAATGACAATCAAGTTCATTAATGGACCAAAATTTCTATTTTAAATATATATGTCAATATTAAGAAGACATTAAACACTTACTTTAAGAATCTCTCTGGATTATTATTGGAGTCGATATAGATTTTAGCAAGAGCATTATGAGTGGCAGGCTCATTGCAGCCTTCATGAACCCTCGTTTCTAGCCAAGGCAACAGGAGCTTCAATCTATTCCTTTTTTCTACTTCCTCAACAAGTTCATCTGTTGAGAACTGACCTCGAACTACCATTATCAAAGACTTTATGACATCTTCAGAGCAATCTACATCCAGTAAACCTCCAATAACCACAGGAAGACGAGAAGGATTAACCTACAGAAAAAGAAATGTATTGATTAGCACAAATAGGAATTTGCAATATTTTATGTCAAGCAAACATTTGCATCAAGGGTACTGGAAAAAGTTAGATTTCACATCATGACCCCATTTTCCTATTCAATTTAAAAACGGCTTTGATCTAATTTTAACTTTCTTATTTTCATTAAAATTTTAAGAAAAATGTTGTAACATTAAAAATCATTTTATTTAAAAAATTTACCGGATAATGCACACTTTGGACACAAAAAAAACCCCATTAAAATTTATAGGTGCATGTTATGCTAGATTTTTCGATAATTGCATTTTAAGTATTTTTAGAAATGAGTTTTACAATGAAGCAAAATATATAAAAATATTTTAATGAAAAAAGAAAAAAAAAATCAAGAAAAACAATTACATACATTTAAGACTTCCTAAATATATTTTTGAACAAAACATTGTTTTTTTTAAAGCAAATGGTTTGTTTATATGACAGTAAAAACATTTTTTAGATTATATCAACAGTTTATAGTAAGTTTTGTTGAATAATCAAAATGTTTCAAAGCCATTAAACCTTTTTCTTAAAATTAATGAAGTTTCTCTAATCAAAAACTCTGAACACATGATCTTTTATCTACAAACTGTCTGCATCTACATATGCTGATCTAAGAAAAGATCAAGAGTTAAATGCCAGAATTAGTTTACTATATTGAAAGTATACATTACCTTTTGAACATATATTTCAATATATTTCTGCAAATTATTTCTGTACAAATACAACACAAGATCATGTACGAAGTCAAATCTGTCACAGACAATAATGAGGGGGAGTTGATCAGTAAGCTTAGCTTCTTTCAAGAAGTTCTTTACTCTTTCTGGATTGTAACAGTTGCTCTCGCGACATATGCGTTCAACTTCTTTTATTTGTCCAGTTTTACAAGCAGACTAAGAGAAAAAACAAATTGTTAATGGTTTAAAAATATATATGTAATAAATAAATTATCAATTTATATTGTAATACTAGATCTTACCTGAATGTATTTAAAGTGCACTTCGGGATCTTGACTAAAATTAACTATAGAACCCAAGAAATAAAATAACCCTGAAAGAAAGAAAATTTGAATCAAATTTAATGAATATTTAAATGAAAAAATTCAAATAAAAACAATTATAATACTATTTAGAGGCTTAGTGGTCACGTATTGGGCTTTCACACCACAGGTCCAGGTTTTAATCCCGGGCTGGACAAAGTCGACTCAGCCTTTCATCTCTACTGGAGTGGGTTGATAAATGAATACCAAGCTTGCTTGGGGACTTAAACAATGAGAGTCTTGCTTCAGACTGACCATCTGATTGGGACATCTGCTTATGCACCTCAGTGCCCAATGGTCCCGTATACTGGGATGGGCACAGTAGGCACTGGCCTTCATGGACTGTTGCGCCACTGAGTTTAATAGTATTTACAAACTACTTCAACAGCAACTTTTACAAAAGAAATTCTGGAGTCATAAATTTTAACTAAATTAAATTAATTCCAGATTAACTCCTAACTTCAACAAGTTTATTTGTAATGTCTATAAAAAAATGTATAATAAACAAGTTTGTTTAATTTTTTAAAAAAATAATTAAAAATGAAAAAATCAGTTAATATTAAATGATATCTTGTTACTCAGCCTTATCTTTGAGAATTAAAACCATCTCCTTTACAATACGACTGTATAGTCTTCAGCCTTTAACAAAAAATCAAATGCTTACATATTCATTAAATAAACTGCAAGATTGAGTGCTAATTAATGCCACATTTTAAAGCAACCTCAAGGCTATTAATGATAAACCTATAATCAAAAGACGAAGACAATACACTAACTATAAAGAATTCTATTTACTAAACCTTCATATAACACAAATGTGAACATTTTAAGCTTTAGATTTAATGTTCATCGCCTTATACAATGGATCTTTAGTGATGTCAGGACTTGAACTAAGAGCTCAACAGTAATTATGTTTATCTCTTAAGCTTGTAGATTATTTAGTATAATACAGAATTCAGCCAATTAAAAAAATGAAGTGTTTTATATTTAATGAATTAATAAGAGGGGTTTAATGTAATACTTAGTTGTGAAAAATCTGAATGAGTGAGTGAATATTAACATTGCCCTATTCAGCTACTCAAGGGTTTTTGGCAATAGACCTCTTAATTTTGAATCATGGTCAAGTGCTGAGGATGACACACCTGAGCTGGCACCCCCTCTTTTAACTTTCCTCCCACCACACCAATGGGAGGATGTTTGAATTCTTACATATTTAACCTGAATTGCCTCCCCTACATGGGGGTCTTCAGCTGTACTAGGCTCAAACTCGTGACACACCGGCCACGAGTTTGTTACTTTGACCACTAGACTACTGCAGACAAATGAAAAATCTGAAAGTATTGCAGCTAGGGAAACCCAATAATATATAATTGAAATATATTCAAACCTTATTACCTAACTATGTGTTAATACTTTCTCTAACAATTTAGTTCTTTCCTAGATTTAATTTTCTCGTATACATAAAATGAACACAAAAACAAAGTTTTTTTACTCTGTAATAAAAAAATTCAAATTGTACAATGATTATATTTAGATATATTTTACAAAACCACAACTATATAAGGAAGGACACTCTTTGAACTGCAATAAACATATCAGAGGTCCATTTTATTACCTTCATAACTTTTAAATGATTCAAATAAATCAATGAGTGCGGTGGTTGTCAGCTGTTCATGGTACTTTGTAGCGACTTGAACAGATATTTGGAGATTTTGACGAATGTTATGGCTTAACATAGCTTTTAAGCATTCAATAGAGTCTTCAACAGATAAAGAGCCAAAATAGTTTACAAGCCACTGTAATGAAACAAATTGATATTGAGAAATATTTATAGATCATTCTAATTAAACAAAATGTTTAACATACAAATACTTACAAATTCAAAAACATTCTAACATTTATACAAAATTTCTATGCAGTTACCCATATTGAATGTTGCCTACACCTCTCTCCAAATTAACTAACTGAGGGCACTATATTTTCCTGCATGTCCTCTACCCCCGCACCAGAGGCATTCCGACTGAAAACAGGAAACTCATCAGACTGACACAAGGTCTTTGTATAATAAAAAAGTAATATATATAAAAAGGCTACTGCAATTTGAACTCTTAAGTTCTAAAGATTTGCAGCACCTTTAAAGGTGAATTTTCATTTACTATTTAAAATTAAGTGTAAACATTTCTGTAATTGAACATGTTTGTATTATCTTTGGCTAATACTCAAACACAAACCACAGCAACATTGAAAATATTATGCTTTTCAACGATTTAATACTGAAATTAATCTTATTAGAATAAAACCAGTATGAAGCTCCCAGAAATTGGTAATTTTTATTAAAAATATATATTGCATTTTAAATTATTCAGTGTCAAAAATACTGTTCTACATATACCTACTTATTCTAACATTTTCACGTCAGTTGAAAAATCCCCCTGGAAATTATTTTTGAACTGTGCTTTCAGTTGCTTTTTGAAATCCTTTTATAATCAGAAAACAGAATACCTTTAATTTTACCATTGAAAATTGGTAAAAATACGCTGGTGCTGGATTAGAAGAATAGAATAGGTATACAATAGAAAACAAGGAAGGAGAGACAAGGAACTTTTATAACATGAAACACTGAACCAAAATATTTAAAGACCATTAATTTTCAGTCCAATTTCCATTTAATTAACAAAAATCTAGAATCTGTATAAAGTTGCTAGAATCAAAACATTTATGCCAATTTTTTTTCAGCCTTACTTATGTAACATTTCAAATAGCAATTACTTCAGCAAAACACAGAATTTGATGCCAGCATACTACTTCGGAAAGAACATTTCTGTGTGTGCACAAATCAGATAAATAAATGAAAAAATCTTTGTTATAGACAAGAGATCGCTTTTGTCACCAGTGACTGAAATGGCTGCTGGATGATGTGGCAAATTTATTAGTAATGCTACCAACCTCGAATAGAAATTTTCTTATCAATTTATCACTTTACATCCAATTGTAAGCAGCTACTCCAGGAAATTTTGAACTTACTATGCATAGTGTTTTATGTCATTTTTTCAATAAATATTATAATATGAAAACAATTCTTGACACTTTATCAGTAGTTTCCAGAAACATTTAGAACTACATTAATAATTTTCAAAGGCATTTATACATTTACTTCCCGAGTTTTACATTTTAAAACATTGACTGTTCACAGGTTAAATCATGATCAGTGGCTAATGAGTTAATTCATGTTCAAATGGATTACTAGTTCGAAATTCAGTAATAGAATAACCCGATATATAAGATTACCTCCAAGTAATATTATCAGTCAATAGCCTATTAATGAAAATTCAATATTTAACTCTTTTGTTAATAGATGTTATATTTTAAAAATGCCTTACCTCAGAATTTAGCAAGTGAGTATGCACAATAGCCCTTTTAATGTCATACAAGTCTGTATAATGTTCAAGTGCCTGAAATGGAATTTGTGAATTTTTAAATATTCATTTAAATCTAAATATTTATACTAAAATAATCAAAAATTCTATTTCTAATGTTTAAATAAAATAACAGAAGACTATTTAAATTTAAACATATTTACCCTTTGCAACAACCCAGCTTTTTCACACAATTGGGCTACATGAGCTCTATCATAATGAGTAAACATTTGATTTCCTAAAATAGCATCAGCTACCTGTAAACAAGTACAAAAATATCAAAATAAATCAGCATGTTTAATTTAAATTTTGTAAGTCAATATTTATTCAATTTGGCATATTTTTGAAATTATAATTCAATAGTTATGAAAAAGTTATATATATTAAATATAAATTAAGAGTATAATACAACAATAAGTGCATTAACATATAAGATAACAGCTTGCAATTTCTTCCAGATAGTTTTAAAAAAGACTAATATAGGTATCAAAGTAATTACCTGAGGAGCAGTGACAAGATTCATTTCTAACAATCTAGTCTGCAAACTTCCTTCAGATGGTCTATTATTCTTTAAGGCATCCAACAAGAATGCTGTACATTGTTGAACTAAGTTTTGCTCCATGAAAATGTCTACAATCTAAATTAAGCAAAATAAAAAAAAATTAAATTTCAAAAGACTTAATTTCATTGATCAAAATTTATTTAAATAATCCAACGTACTTGATTAATATCAGCAAGAGGTTCATCATCTTGAACTAACATCTGAGCAAAAGATGCTCCTTGATCTGGGTTGATTCTCATTACTTGTCGCAGAAGGCCAATGTAATCTGGTGTGAATCCAACTTTCTTAGCATACAGAACAATTTTTTGGAATTGACCAGTCTCGGCAAAACATTGGATAACCTGAAAATTATAACAATTCTCTAAGTAATCTCTACAAGAAAATTTTTAAACAATCTGAAATTAAGAGTTAAAGACACTAAAATTTTCAAAATAAGATTTTATTAAATCCTTACGACTTAGTTTTGAAATTATGCAATGATTACATACCATTATCAGATAAGTTTAAAATAACCACAATTTTTAAAATGATTGAAATTTTACATCTTTATTTTGCAGCTAAAATACTTCACCGAATCTGTAGTATTATTTAACACATTATATACAAGTATATTTCACCAAGAATTTGCACATGTGTGTAGTAGACATTTTTCATGCAAATACTAAATGTGCTAAACATGCACTTTTATATGATTGTTTCAATCAAACTACAAAAAAAAATGTAGAAGCACATTTCCAGCATGAAATATATTAAAATAATGATAAACAGAATGCTAGAAGATTGAATTTTAACATTATGAGCCAAATGTAACGTGTTCAAAATAGATATGGCATATCTTGAAATGTTCACTTTCGTTAACTGCCCCTTTACAGTACATTAAAGCAATTATGTTTATATCTTAAGAGACATTTATATTTTAATAATTTATTTAAGCAGCTATACATTTCAAAACTTTGTTTTTCCTCTCATTATGACTGAAGAGAAAGTTTTTACATAAAGTCTTTGATAAAAGGTAAGCAGATGCAACAGAAATATTGAATAAAAGCAAATGGAATATATTACAAAAATGTTAAGTAAGGTTCTGTTGAAAATCAAAATATGTTATTGAATAGAGAGTAATTTCTCAATTGTATAACTTAAATATTGTAATAGGTGTGATTACTTGTCTCTCTCAATACAAAAGATTTCAAAAATATTGCAAAGGATTGTACATTAATTTTACTTTATAGATAATTTTATTTACATTTGTAAACAAGCTACATGCTCAATGATATCCAATTTCATGTAAACATTAAATTAGACAATAGTATATGCTATTTAGACAAATGAAGCAATGATGCTAAGACATTTTTCACAGTGCATTTATCACACAACCTGCAAACCTTGAAAAACAATGACACACTTGTGAAGAATATGATTAATGACGGAGACATCACAACAGGTATTTGATAATACCTGGAAAAATGGGATCATATATTCGTGAATGAAGTCATTTTTGTAACATCAGAAACAATAGTTTTAATTTTAAATGCTTTAGCAAATACAGTTTTACATATAACGATAGAAGCAATAAGGTCCTTAACTGAGAAAAAATTTGAAAATTTTCATGTGATAATAGAGCCAGCTGGCATTTAAAAAAATATAGTCATGCTCAAAAGTTGCGTAATGCAAGAAATGTGAATGACAATGACTCCGAAAGTCTATGAAAATGCAGAAAAGTAAAATTTGAATGCATAGGGAACACACAAAAATCAATTGGTAGATTGCAAGGCTTGAGAAATACATCACAAGGTTTGATGGTAAAAACCTTCGACAGGAAAAGACTTAAAAATAAAATTCTACAGTAGCAGAGATATTAAGGTCAATATATATATATATATATATATATATATATATATATATGTAAAAGTATTCTATTTCTGATGTGGTTAAAGCTGTGTGATCACACACAATTTACTTTCACATAAGCTATCAACCAATTCTATACCCAATAATATTATGCCCATTTAACCTGGATATTTGGTATGGGCATAATAAAGCAAAACTGTTAGGAAAAGCATATTAACACAAACATCCAGTTAATGTATCTGAGCCACTTACCATGAAGCTTATATTTTTGAATAACAATGTTAAAAAATTACTAAATTGATGCCTTTATGGAAACTCAAAATCCCAATAACAGTTTCAACTGTAGTATATAGGAATATTTACCATTTCAGAAAATAATGAAAATAAGTGCAATGGATGATATACCCTTTAAGGATTGTGCTTGAGATGAAATAAAAGTGTTAGAAGAAAAGAGCATAAAATTAGGATACCATGCCAGAATGGCAACATGAATTTATGATAAAGAAATGAATTCATGAAGCAGGTTATTCATAAAGTACCAAAAGCTATAATTAAAAATAAAATAGAAAACAAAATCTTACAGAGCAATCTAATCAGTTTAACCATAATGGACTGTAAAAACAAGATTCAGGTGAACTTTATAGTCTCTTGTTTTTACTACTTTAAAATATTAATGTTTCCCTTCACAAGAAATCTAGTAACTAACAAATGCTTTAAATTTTAATTTAATGCTCAGAACTATATAATTATAAATGCTCTGTATAGTTAAAATTACATAGATTGAAAAAATACATTACAGAATATCTCAAATTTAATGTACAGTTGTGTGTGTGACAAGAATGACAATTCATCATTTGTAGCTATTAACATTAACTCAAATCTTTAATGTGATTTCATTTCAAATTATTCATATACTTGAGCCTAAAAACATGACTCTTTACCTATAATTTTTTTTAGAAAGCGAGTTCCATTACACTAGACAAAATAAAATCATTCACACATAAAATTCCCTTTATATCCCTATGACAAGAGTGTTCAAAATTAAGTAAAAATATTAAAAATTACAAATATAAGACATAGGTATTTTTTTAAGATGCTGTGATTTGTTGATGGCATATATTTGTAAAACAGTAATTCAAAAGGCTTCCAAATATTCTAGAAGAGCAATTCACAACTACTGTGCTGTGGCACTTTTGGTACTGCCAAATTTTTTAAAAATTATACTGAGAAAAACATCAAAATCCATAGTCAAATCATTTGGTCATTCTACAGAAATAAAATAAGGGTATTTGTGGTATATTAAAATATATTATATTATCAGTAATTAAATTATAGTTTAATTCCATATTTTGAATCATTACTGTTTTACATTAATCTTTTTTGAACATACAGCTAAATAAAAATATATAGCGTAAAATCTGGCATATAGCACGCACTGATAAACGTATATATAATGCGCACCTATACTTTCAAACTATATTTTTTAATTTTAAGGTATATTTGTCGTATAACACGCAGCCCCCCTCTTTTTACGAAGAACCTGAAATTAAGTGTGCAATGCTCTTACGTTTTGAAATCACTTATTTGAAGTATTATCCCTAGATTTTGAAAAGAAATAGTATACTTCTAGAACTACAACCTTTTAAGTTCCTAAAAAATATAATTTCTTTTAAATAAACAGTATTCCGATGCACATTGAAGCCTAATTTTTTGTATGTGTGTACATCTCTTTAATTTTTAAAGCTGTCATATTTGTACCAAACTTATAACACGCACCCGTAAATTTCAACCTTATTTTTGTGTTCGAAGTGCGCGTTATACGCCGGATTTTACAGTAAATAAAATAAACATGTTAAATGTTTGCTTAATGTTAACAATGCCTAAAGTTTAAGAGTAACAGGTGAGATGTCATTGAAAAAAATTATGTCAAGTTCTGATTCAAGTATCAAAGTAATGGAAAAAATTGACAGTGATTCGTCACATGCAAAAATATTATGATTGGACACTTTAATTCCAAGGTACAAGAGTATTTTGATAATAAAAAGGTTAACAATATCAAGTTTATATTAATTAAAAAATATATTTTTTAAAATTATACTCTAAATTTTACAACAAACGATATGTAGATAAAATCTTAATTATATAGCACATGAAATATATTAAATACCTTGTTTGGCACATTAGCTCGCAGATACACAGATAAAGCTAAAGTTGGATCCACTTGCTTCACCAAATCTCCTAATTCTTCACTGCATTCCAGCTGCAAAGAAATAAAATGCTAAATTAAAAGGCTGAAGAGAGATACTTTTAGAATGTTTTATACCTTATTTCAATAATAAAAAAAAACTAATTCATCATGTGATGTCTAATACCGTTTATAATGAGCCTATAATCTACTCATTTCTGAAGTTTAATTAGAAAGATACAAAAACAAAAAAAATTAGTATTTAAAAAGATAAATGGTTAAAAAATTGTTAAACTGTAACAAAACGTTAAGGACTTTTAGTAAAAAAAATTAGTTTATTTTTACAAAATATTACAACTGGAAGAAATAAGAATATCAAAATAAATAAAATGGAGCAGGTTTAGTAACTAATCAAATGGATACTGTGAACTAGAATCTGATAGTTAAATTTCACTATGATCAATCATATGTCAATAACACAGAAATATTCCTTTTAGAATATTACAAACCAATAAAGAGCAAACTTTAAAAATTTGGTAGGCCAATATAATTTATTGTAAAACATTAATAAAGTCTAAAAACCTAATATCGGGCGAGTCTGTAAGTTCGTGCGCATTCATTATGACGCATTTACTACAATACAATTTTGAACCTGTTGAAACTTGTCATTGTTTGACTAACATATTATTCAGTTCATCGCCAACTTTCGTAAATATCGAACGCATTTTAGTGCCAAAAGATTAATATAGATAATCAGTACAAACGTGCTGTGCTACATTTTATATTTTCGTGTGGTGAATCTGCCAGGTCTGCAACGATAAAAATTGATAGTGTACATGGTGAACACAATATTAGTGTAAGGACTGCCCAGAAATTATTTTAAAAATTTAAGGTTGGAAAAAGCAGCATTGATGATGAACCCCCTCCAGGACGTCTTGTCAGTTTTAATTATGACCACAATTGACAGTGATCAGATCGCAGAAAGAATGAATTAATCTCATGGAAGTCTTTCGTCATTTAAAGATTGCGAAAGTATCCAAGCTTGGAAAGTGGGTACCACATGAGCTATCCGAAGCCAATTGTGAATAAACATCTGCACTTCCCTTTTATCGTGCTTTGAAAGAGCCATTTTTAAATTGTTTGGTAACAGGTGACGAAAAATGGATTTACAATAACATCACAAGAAAAAGAACATGGACAGATAGAGATAAGCAGCCGATTCCAAGAGCAAAGGTGTCTTTACATCCCAAAAGACTCTTTTGAGTGTTTGATGGGATATGCATGGTATAATTAATTCATTTTGAACTGTTAGAATCAAATCAAAAAATTTAGAAGTTTATAGTGAACAACTTTGCCATCTAAAGTCAGAATTTATCAAAAAACGCCCACGATAGGTGAATATCAAGAAAGTTGTTTCATCATGATAACGCTAGACCACATACGGCTCAAACAACGCTGCAAAAAAAAAAAAAAAAAAAATTAGTAAATTTAATTAGGAGCTTTTGCTACATCCTGATCCAAGTGATTTTCACTTATTTCGTGCCTTATAAAATTTTTTACTGGGAAAAAAAATTAAGTTCTAAACAGGATGTATACAATGAACTTGCATATTTTTTAGCATCAAAACCAGTCTTTCTACAGCAATGGCATAAAAAAGCTGCCTGTAAGATGGCGAGACATTGTGCATAATGGAGGAAAATATATAATTGATTAAAATGTTAAATTTTGTTTTATATTATTTAAAAATTTACCAAAATGTGTGTGCGCACGAATTTATGGACTGACCCAATATTTTGAAAATTCTTTATTTATATTATGAACAAAGTAGTCATTACACTTAAAAAAAGTTCCTCTGTCTGGTCTAAAATAGAATGCATTGATTTTGAAAAGTTATATGCATTTTAGAGACAGAATTATAACAACTCTTTCCAAGTCTCATAAGAAAAAAGCATGTTCTCCAAGATGTAATATAATGAAAGCAAGCGATATCAGATTTAAGAAAGTGATTTCAGCAGACTTATACAGCTCTAGTTCTGGGATATCAAAAAAACAATTGCTTGAGGTGATTATTCAATTTAAGATATTAAAACTGAAAGTCCAGTCTTGTTACTATATTTTGCATTAAAAATGCTAAAAATATTCAAGCTTTTTTAAATATAGCTCTTAAAACTTGCCTTTATTGAGCCTCAAATTTAATCTCAAGAAACAAAACAAGCTCTTTCTGACTAGTTGAAACCAGTTATAGTTTAATGTATAAGTTCCCAAAGTGGTTCCTACAGATCTCTATAGAGATTTCTTTGAAGGGTTCCATGGACAAAGTTTTGGAAGTTTGTGAAAGGTCATGTAAAGTAAAATATTTGTGACATTTCATTGTAAAAGTTAAAATAAATTAGTAATGACAAGCATCATGCAGTGAAAGTCAGGCTGATTCTGGACGAGGCATTCTATTCTGGTTTAAATAGAAATAGGATTTTGTTGCTATATGCAATAGTTAGCTTAAAATAACTTGTTTAATTAAATCTTAATTTTAAAAAATGACATAGCTTATGCGACTGACTTTCATTTAAATTTAATGAAGCCACTTTGAAGCTACAAGGTGATAGATTTAAACCAGAAATATAAACATCTATAAAAAGAAAACTTGGAGAGAAGAATGCTCTCAGTTTTCAAATCTTCCAAGAGCTGTTAAGTGTTGACGATACGCAAACATGATTTGTTGCGTATTGTCAACACTTAACAGCTCTTTGTTCTGACCTCAAAGATTTGAAGACATTCTTCATTTGATTATCACCCGATCAGGGGTTGGATCCTTTTGCAAACAGACTGACGAATCCATAGAAATAAAAGCAATTTATAGAATCATCCACAAATAAGGAGCTAAAACCAATGTTTAAACAAGGATACCACAAATTTTGGTTACAAAAACATACCAATTTTATACCCTACATTATAGGTCACTGTACAATTGATTGTGTGTGATTCCCCCTATTTTCTTATTCAGTAAAACAGATTTACTACAGTTATGAGCCTCATCACCGAGGAAAAAAATACTGGAAATTAATACTTAAGGAGACATTCTCAAACATAGGTACAAAGATATTCTCATCAGGTTCACCCATCTTATTGAAAAGAGTTTATATTTTAAAGGAAAAATTATAATTTAAATAAACACTACAACTATCACAATGTTTTACATTGTTATTTTCATGTCCACATTTATCACCAAGAACATCAAAGTTAAATTTAATTTTTTTTTTATTATGCATTGAAATGTTAGTTATTTTACTTGGAGTAAGTTTTTAGAAAGAAAAGAGGTTCATGGGCATGATATATTATATATATATAATTTATTTTTCCCTTCATATTTTAACATTCACTTGTTCATGTGACAGATTTGCACAAAATGAAAAATCCTAAAGCCATACTTAGAATTCTAAAATTTCCTGTTCTACAGATCCTAGTTTCTCATAGAAGAATTTGTTCATTTTCAGTTGCTTGAGCTACTTGTTCTTGCACTAAACAAACTTTACAATTGATTTAGACTGCATGGAAACAACTCAACAGGTATAATATTAGACACACAAGATCACAAAACATATGTACAGGGATTCCTATTCACACAAGACATTGATGTAAAATGCAATGCAGAAAGACACCATTCCCATTACATTTAATTAAGATTAGATTCCCACACACTTTGGGATCTATCAGTCGTACCATTACATGTTTATTATGGATACTTTCAAAGCTGAATCTTTCTAAAATAAAAACAGGGTCTGATTTTTGCAAGAGCATATTTATGATAATTCCCCAGTATTAGAAAAAGTTTTTATGAACTTTTTTTTTATAACACTAGATGAGTAGAATCATTTATATATCATGTCTTTCACCCATAATAACTAAGCAAAGTTTAAAGAGACCAATTTTTTATTCCAATAGCAGCAAAATTTTATTTATGGCCTTTATATCAAAAATGGATTACTAATTTTCAAAATCTTTCTGTTAGTATACATAAAAAATCACTAACTCCTGACAAAAGAGCAATTATTATTTTAGCAAGATTTTATGTAACAATATAATTTGCATGTGTAAATATATATACTTCCTGATAACTATTCATAATATTGTTTCAAAATTATGATCTGGAAGTTTTTCTTTAAAGATTCTTTCACTTCACATTTTCTTCTATATTTAGATGCTGGTTCATAATTAGAATTTTTAATCTTGTAAGTGAAGATGCAGATTTAATTATTTGAAAAATTATTTCATTATAGCCGAGACTAAAATCCTGGGCTTCTGCACCTAAGGTTGCGGGTTCGACCCTGGCCCAAGACTGGATTTTCATGCAGAAAATCTACAGCACATAAAAGATCCATAGAGTGTCTGTTTGGCTTAGGTGCTCTCGGCAAAATAAAATCCTAGTACAGGTTTGCACCATCAGAGCTCAGAGGCCTCTCTAGGGAAGAAACTAGGCATCAAAATTACCTGCAGCGGTATCTGCCTATATAGTGCAGCGCTAAAAATAGATACCATCTTTCGAGGAATGTACTAGGACTGCAATGGAAGAACTCCAATCAGCAACCAATTACAAATAAAAAAAAAAAAAAAAAAATTACTTCCAGGCCCATCCATATTTGTTTCTTGCAGTAGACTTTAAGATTGAAATATTTCCTTAATATCCATAATACAATTAACCATAAGAATACCTTGTCATCTTTTAGCCATTTCTCCAAGAGCTGCTTTCGGCCTTGTTGCAAGACAGGTCGACAAAGTTCCAGAGATTCAAATTTATTCAACTGCCCTTGATCAAGAAGTATACCGAAATACTGCAAAAGAGGAGCTGTTTGTCCAGTCTGAGTAGGAACTTGTTGGAATCTTTGAATTGTTTGTGGTGTTCGCAAAATACCCTGAAAAGAAATTTAAAAGTAAGACTATTAAAAATCTACACGAGATTTAAAGCCCTTTAAAAAATTCTGAGATTTATGAAAGGGGGAATATAATTTCTCCTTAAAAGACAAAATAATTAAAGTATTTGATTAAAAATTTTAATAGAAATTGTCAATAAACTCTTAAAATAAGCAACATTTGATAAAATACCTAAATCTTATGTTTTAAATATTTTACTGCCTTCTAAAATAAAGAGACAGTAGAAACTTTAAAAAATGAGTTTTTATTTCTAACATTCAAGAGAGTGAATACATGAAATAATTCAATAAAGTATCAATGACCCCCCTTTGTGCTAACAGTATCAATACTGAAATATTCAAAGACTTAATGTAAAAATAAATTTTGCTTATTTTACCATAAGATTACTAGGAGATTATTTAACCATAACATCAAAGTCAACAGAAATATTATATCCAGTTCAGTGATTAGAGTTTCTGATAGATCATACTCTTCTTATAGTTAATTTTTTTGCAACAAGAGTGGCTTGTTTGGTTTCTCTCTGGCATTACAATGCTATCTCATTTTAACACTTAAGTTGATTGCAATAAAACTGAAGAAAAAGTTAACAGAAAAATTCAAGTATAAGGCACGAGAAATGGGCCAAAACACTCTATAAAATGTATAGCATAACTTTTTATAGTGGAGAGAACCACAATAGTTTACATAATATTAATTCAAGAAAATTTACTTTTTATTTTAAATATATTTGTATAATTTTTTAATCATTCAAAATTAGTGACTGATATACCTTTGGAGCATTAGCAGCAACTTTAGCTGCCTCAGCATACTGCCCATTTGTAAACAGTGTATTGAATTTTCGCACAAATAAATCTTCTGCTCCAGACAAATTGTTTCGAACTGCCATGCGTAATGCTAAATCTGGATTCTGTAGTACATTATTGATGTAAGGTATAAAGTTTTCTTCTTCAACACTCACTGAAAGCACCTAAAATACAGCATTAATGATTGAGAAAATTTTCAAATGAATTTATACAACTTGAAATACTACTAGAAATATAAATGAGATACATGATCTAGCTAATTTTACATTAATAACTCAAAGTTATCAATAATTACTTGTCCTTTTCTGTTGACACCAATTATTCCAGCAGTAGCTTCATGTGGTGCAGTAACAAAGATGGTTTCTCCACTAATTCTGTTCATGTAGATACAAATAGCACTCTCAATATCATACAAGTGAACATAGCCATATTTTGTTATCAGATATATTATATCATGCTTTGAACTGATCTGAAAGAAATAAAACAAACAATTTTTATATTCATTCAATTAGGTTTCTTAAAACAGTACATTTCACTAAATTTTACTCATTATACAGGGCTCAACAAATGACAACTTACAGATTCAATTTAAATGAAAATTCCCAATTATGTCATTAAGTGAATAAAACTACTGCAGAACAATTCAGATTTAAGAACTAACAGCAGATCTATTTAATTTTACAAGAAAATATGAAGTTATAATCAGAATGTTTTCACAACTTTGGTGATGGAAGTAGACAAAGTGTCATTTCTGCCATAACATTTAAAACAGATAGTCAAATTGACTATGTTGACAGTTTGAAAAAAAAAGGAACTTCAATTTTGAGAATCAGTCTACTGATGAGGATGACGCTTGAATTCTCCAAACTTCTATACAATGGATGTGCAACCCATGGCGCGCCTCGAATAATTTTGCACCCAGTGAGATTCCTTTCAACTTTACAAAATACAATTATTTTGCGCAATATTTGTTTTTAGAGTAGTGTTTAGTATAAAAAATAACCCATAACTGTTTCTATTTTATTACATTGCATCTCTTTTTAACCACATTTAAAAGAGCAGTATTGCATTGCAGCGAAAGTCAAGTTAGCCTCCTTTCAACAAAACATATGAAACCACTTCATTTAACAATAACTAAACTCAGTGGCACAACCCATGAGGCCGAGGCCTTCTGTGTCCATCTCAGGTTGCGATTTTGGGCATTGAGGTACTTCAGCAGATGTTTCGATCAGGTGGTCAGTTCGAAGCAAAACCCTCGTGTTTAGTTCCGAAGCTTGGTACTCATTCACTGACCCACTGAAGGGATGAAAAGCCATCAACCTTGCCCAGCCAGGAGTTTTGAACCCTGGACCTGTGGTGTGGAAGCGCAATATGCTACCACTCAGCCACTGGGCTTACTTTCATTTCATCCCACTCTTAAATCTCTCCTACACAGATGGTGTTTTTTATATTTTGTTCTATCCCAGAAGGGAAATCTTTTTATGTTAAGCGATTTTAGTTTCATGGTAAGGGGAAAAAAACATGAATACATTTTGTGGGATTCTTGTATTATTTTAAGTTGACCGATATTTCATCAACGTTTTCACATTAAACATTTTACCATATATACAAATCTGTTTTATAAAAATTATGCATGGTAAATATTTTTTAATTTCTTACAGAAAAAGTTACACATTTTACGAGTGTGATCACTGCTCTAAAAAACTGCAATACATCAAGAAATAAGGCATGCACCAAAAAAGCAATGCTTAAATTATATAATTTAAGTGTTGCTTTTTTTTTTGGTGTATTACCTAGAATTCAAATAGATCTGAAATAAGTTAAAATTTAAAATATGGAGCTCATAAAACACTAATATCCATTTTCAACGGAAAAATCTATAACTCAAGTCTTTCTAGGTATTTATTGCAAATCCAACATTCCTTTAGTAATTAAATTAAGAATGAAGTTTAAGCAAAATAATTAAGGTTTTCATTCAACAGGGGTGGTTTTACAAATGGTTCTAATAGTCCGAATATTATAATAGAATTCTATTATAAATGGTTTCCATACAATCAATTCCCTTTTTAAACATCCTTCAAGAATGCAAATTACTCATATCCAATCTTCTGCATCAGTGAGTGAAATAAATTCACTTCAAAAGTTGACTGGCTCTCAGAAGATTAGATCAAGAAATTTGATTATCAGTAAGTAAAATTAAAACTTTCTACAGAAATTTGTTTATGGTGCAAGACAGCTAGAAGTATAATTGCTTACTTTGAAAGATCAATTTTAGATTTGAAAGTATTACAAACATAATTGATTCAATTATATTTCAATTTACATTGTACTGTAAAACACAAGAATCTGTGTAATTTTAAATACGGTCAAGTGAGAAGGATGACACTAGTTGGCATCCTTTCTCTCAACTTCCACACCAATGGAAGGACTTTGGCCCTTGAAACCGCCATAAACACAACATAAATACTTAATTGTGCTACATCTTACAACACTCAAATGCCTTTGCCACTTATCGAAACTGGGATCAGTGTAAAAGCTGGCTCCTGCTTAGTCCCTCCTGCTGTTTCGTTTGCAAGTTTTGGCTTGCATTCTCTTGCTTTTTTCTTTCTTGTCTGCACTTGCAGCTTTCTCCCCCCACGTTTTGGTGCTTCTCGAATGCGTTTTGGGCTTTTCTCCTTCCTGTGCTCTTCCCCTCGTGACGTCACTTTTGTTTCGTTCTCGTTCAGCTTCTTCCTTTAGCCTTCCACCCTGCGGGGGAAGTGAATTCCAATATCGCACTTCTTTTTTCACCCTTTCTCTGCGATTCTGGGTATAAGCGATTTATTTCGCTGGCACCCGCGGCATCTAATTTTCGTTTATGGAAGGACTTTGAGGCTCATTAGATTTAAACTAGCATCATTTCCTCTATAGTGGGTCTCGAGTTGACACCAGATTTCAAAACCACAACTTGACAATGACAGCCAAAAGTTATATACATTGTCCTTATGTACAGGTTTGCATAAAATATCAACTACCTTTGTAGCCATCCTTTACAAAAAACCAATGCAGTGAAAAAAGCACAAGCGACAAAAAAGATTTAAATTTTAACACTTGAATTTGAAATCACTCTTTAAGAAGCGAAGAACAAATACTCAGTAGTGTCAGATTTTCTCTTCTGCATATTGCTCACAATGCCAATTTGGTTCAAACAGGCAAGTTTGCCAAGCTGCAACTTTTCAAATAAATTGAGATAAGTATAAAGTTTGTTTGAAATGAAAGACTTTATTAACGAGTGCATGGTTCCCTATTTTGATTGTCACAGGTATCACAATTTATTCAAAGCAAACTATTTAGTTTGGATGCAAGTTTGTCATGGTGCAAAATACATCATAAGTCCCTGGTTGCACAATTGACCATCTTCCTGTGCTAAGTAACACCTCTTGAGGCTGTTTTTGATAGAGTAATAACATACTTATTGGGTCTTGTCTCGATGAAATTTGTAACCAACTGGTACCATCCTATTAACCGAGTCAGTAAATATAACATTAAGATTCAGGACATGTCCATAATGCTCATTAAACTTTAATGTTAACACTACCTAGAAATTTTCTATCATTTGGTATCCACACATGGCAATTTTTTGTCCACTCTACTAATCAAATGAGTCTCAATTTTTGGTGTTCCTGTGTGTGTAGTGTAAAAACCCTTCTATCAAAGGTTCCAGCATGTTTGATGATTGAGTATCCATGAATTTCAAGTATAAACCTGTTAGTTTTTTGATGCACTTAGTTTCCAATAATAAAATAAACAAAGTTTAGTCCCTAAATGATTTAGGAAACTATTAAGTAAAAGGACTTTTACGACATCTGTGCGATTAAGCATTTCTTTAAGCATTAAGACAGCCAAGTACTATAAGTTATTACCAAATTTCTTTTGACAAAATTCAAGAGATCTGTTCGACATTTAAAAAAAATCATGCATTTTTCGGATCCGAATTTTTATCGTCTCCTTGTGTTGTTTTTTTAATCCCGTTCCATGATCTCAATGAAAGTAAACAAACCAATTCGAACCCAAACTTTTTGCAAGTTTCGTGATTTGTGGTTGGCAGCAACTGCAATGCAAATCGAGCAACTATTTAAACTCTGCTTGTGTTAGTTTTTTTAGGGAGAAAGAAAGGAAATATAAGTGTTTTAGCTATTAAATAGAGAGCAGCTGGTTGGCTATGCAACTGTATGTTGCGTCACCATTTTAAGATGATAAATTCGTTTTAAATATTAGACTGCAAGAAGATTGTTCGAATCTGATGTTTGGTAAAGTTCACTTTTGAACTAAGATTTTATTAGTCAACTTATTGTTTTTTATCACTCCAGTGATGAGCACATTGACTTTATACTTGATTATTAATAAAAGTCATTTTTAAGAAACTGCTCTTATCTTTATGCCTCCTCCACACAAAAATTTCCACTGCTTGCTTTGCGAAAGCTTTGGTTAGTTTACCAGGAAGTGTAACAAGAGATCCTGGTCAGTTCTAATATTAATATTACCTGTAAAGTTTTCAGTATCTTTTAAAGCATTGTGTACTTGGGTTTATCATTGAAGAAAAAAAAATCAATTGATGGGAAGTTGCATGAAATACTTAAACATCAGTTTTTCCCTCTGGATATCAGACCTTGGGCCATGCAAGTCTATAAACACTAATTCTAATGTTTGAAGATTTAATTTTATCTACAGATTTAAATGTTCTAATAATTAAATATTCTATACTAGGCCAACCAGCAACTTCCCCAGCTTTTCGTGTTTGTAATGTATTTAATGTTTAATAACTCACTCTTTTATTCTTCATTTTTTTAAGTACCTGGACTTGAAATTTGGACTTCCTCCTATTAATGTCATTTATCATAGGAATAGTTTGAAAAATTAAAAATAGACCAAGTATTTACCTAGCTTCAAAAACTGATATGACATAACTTTCCCTTTTCTACCTTTTAAGGAACATGTTTTTGTCCTATTCTGAATCTCTCTGCAGTTTGGTTTCATAGTACCTTAAGCAAATGCATAATGTTTTGTAGCTCTAAATTTTTAACTATTACTGTTTTAAAATGCATTGAAAAATTCACAAATTCCTTCAACAGAGTTAATCCTATCAACTGTATATTTCACTTTAAAAAAAAAAAACTCTAGAAATATATACAGAATACATTTATTACAAATATATTTAAGATTGATAAGGATTTGCAGTAGGTACCACTCAATGAGGTTTTTACAGTTGTAACTATCTTGGTTTGTACTCTCATGTTTTAAGGATGCAATACATACAGTAAACTTACTAGGCAAGTACATAATATAAAAAATTTAATTTTCCTTATGTTGTTCATTATTTATTCTAATTACCTGTACTATTACTTTAATGAATACTAAAAAAATGCACACATACATCAATAGTTATATTAAGATATACATACTTGCATAGCGACAGGAAAATCATTTTGCGCTTCCGATGGAAAGTATACATCAACAGCTTTTTTTGGATAAGGTTGATTACCAGCAGGAGGCTGGCCAACTTCTATGATGTGAAGCTGCAGACAAAATTCATCAGTTAGATTTAATTAAACTTTGATTATTTTGAGTTGATAAAAATGTATAAGATTTTTACCTTTCCACCTTGGGCTGTCCTGACAGCAAAGCAAAACAAGGTCGATGGCTCTGGATTTCCTTCTAATTTAAACTGCGCAAAAGCTGCTGCATGACCTTCAATAGGCTGACTGACTCTTCGCTCCACAGAATACAACTGCATTGCACCCACAACTCTGTTTTGCTACAAACATCAAATCCAAGTTAATTTTGTTTTTATAATTCTTGTTGTATGATAAAAGTGATCAAAATTATATCTATTCACCTGTGCGGAGATGCCGATTAACAGTAACCATTGCTGCTTGTGATCACATCGATAGTTTATGATCTGACAACCATTAAGGCTTGCGTGACGATCAAACATTTTCTGGGGCTGCGATTCCCCTGATAAATGATAAGTTAGTATTTTCTCTTTCCATAAAATTAAAATACTTAATTACAACTAAATTAGAATAAGTATTAATATAATACATCGAATTTATTGGAATAAATTTAAAACTCTCATAATGACCAGTTTATAAAAAGCCACTTCATTAAAACAATTTTTTTTAAAGTCTTTTTTGGAAAATATACTTTTACTTATGTTCTTGTAATGCCAAATTCCATGCTTACATTATAAAAATATCCCGATGTCAACTTGTTATAGGAATTAATTTTGGGATAAGAGGTCTCTGACCAACCGTAGTGTGATCCTCAAAATTAAGGTGGAACCAAGTCAAATTATACTGTTATCTGTGCAGTGCTCAAAGCTACAGCTAATGATAGACGTAAATCTAGCCTTTTACTACTGAATTCCATGGGCCTTGATCTGATGTCACTGTTGATCAGGTTTGATAAGTAACAAATAACATTAATTTTATGACAAAAAATAATTTTTAAATTCTACGATATAACATTTTTAATAAAGGACTTAAGCAGATAAGAATCATTACAAGACAATGGAAACACATTTTGAATCAAGATTTTTTAAAATTCCCAACTCAAAAGAAACTAATCTTTAAATAATTTTCCTATAGTAAATAATTACAAAATTAAAAATTTAATATAAAGACAATATGATTAAGAAAACAAAGCAATGAAATAAGTTTGAAATGATATAAGTTTACAGAAATGCTTAATATAAAAAAATAGCCATTTCAATAAAAATTGTATACAGCAATCCATCCACTTGATTCTATCTCCTTCTCAAATCAAATTAGAATAAAATTTCAACAATATCAAATATGTATAATTACAGAACCAATTAATTTTTTAACCAAGAACATAATATAGTCCAATTCCATACTTTTCTCACAAGTGTATCATTGATACCAAAACATAACTTTTTAAAACACTAAAAATTACTTAATTCTTATTCCACACTTCATTCTTATCCTTTTATTTAGCTTATAATTAATTAAAACCTAGCTTTGATAAAATTTCATTAATTAATGAAAAATAAGCAAAATTATAAGACTATTAAATATAAAATCAATTGAAGAAAAGTGCTATAAATTTAACATGATATGCTATAAAATGAAAATTTACCTTCCATGCTCCAATGAAACACTGCAGTTTCAGTGACAAGGGCAATGGTATTAACGTTAATCCATTTCCAAAACACAACATCTTCATTCATGGTGTGTGCCTTCATCTTGCTTTTCATTTCAATGTTGAAAATTTGCAGTGTACGTACAGCTAAGAAAATAAGACTTGTAAAATGCAGCTCAATTTCATTATATTTAAGGAGTTCAGAAAAAAAAAGAACTTCTATAGAATATTGTCATTTCTTTTTTTAAAAGCTGATAAAGCAATTAACTGTAAAGCCAAGTTTGTATAAAAACTTTAACTACTATGACAAGACCATAAAAAATTACTTCAAATTAATATAAAATTACCCAATACCTAAATTAATAAATTCAATGGTGCCATTTTAATGAAAAATTGAATTTTTTATACACATATAGCTCAAGAATACCAAGAAACCAAAATAAAAATTTTTACTTGAAAGTAAAGCTTAAAACTGAGGACTAATAAAAACCTTGTGAAATTTTTTTAATTAAAATTAAATGCATTAAAATCTTAATTTTCACAAATAATTTGCTTACAAACTTAAACACTTTTTGAGTTTACTAATAAAACAATAAGAAAAAAATCTCTTTCATCGAAATAATTATAATCAATTCAAGCTATTAAAACTACCATTTCTTCCATTACTTCACATTCTTAAGATTATGAATGTGAGCAAAAATATGCAGAAACAAATTTTATATTTTATCAAATCAACATTCATCCTCAAACTTTTTTTATACCACGGTACCCTTTTTGAAATAAAAGCAAGTAAGACTACAATACAACACAAGGGTTATTTGACAATGGAATACCTTTGTCAAGTTAAGCAAACTGGAATATTTATAGAATGCTCCATACTAAAAAATTTGAAAAGATAAAAAGTAACCATGAATTTTTATGAAATGTTAAGTAATGAAGTATAACTATTCTGTGACAGATATACACCAGCTCTCATAAATATAGTATCTAAATTAAACAAAAATAATGATTTTTGGCTCTCCCAGCTCTCCACTAACATTTTGGAAACTACAGGAATAATTAGTGAAAAAAAGCCAGATAACTAAAAATAAAATTTACATTAAACTTGACCAGTAAAACTACAATGAAAAATATTCTCCTGCAATTTAACACAGGAGAAAAATCTTTATATACGACACTAATAAAATTAAGAAATTCAAAATGATTAAGTGAAGCATGAAGTTTACAAAATGTATAAACAATTCCATTTAAATCAATGCCTTATAAGTAAGTTTGCACATAAACTTCATCGACGGACAAAATAAAAGTTATTAGTGACTACACTTCAAACATTCTCCTCTAATTTACAAATATAAATTCAATAAGAATCTGTGTGTGTGTGTGTGCATATTTATAATATTAATCCAAGAATATATATTAAGGTAATTTAATTCTGAAGGATTCTTATAAGCTTCTTTAAATCAAGGTTTAAGATTTATCTAAAAATTCAAAGATTTCGTTAAAAAATTTTTTATAAGTAATTACATTATATTAAGAAATTTATAACAGTAAATAATATAAGTAAAATATAACTTACGTCCAGAAGAAGCTGTAGGAAAGAAAAAGAAGAAAGATTTACTTACATGCATATAATATAAAAATTTAAATAATTTTTAATCTAGATATTAAAATTTCTTACAGAATACCAAGCACAAAGTCAATAGAAATATAAATTCTTACAAATAGAAAAAGATAAGATTCTTTCTAAATTAAAATGCTTAAAGAAAATTACATTTTCCTATAAACATGCATAATATATATCATGAAAAACATACAATATGTTCATGATATAATGAAATAACACATAATGATAAAAATGTTAATACTCAATCTTGTAAAATAATAAAAGTTATACATCAAGTACATGAAATCCAAAAGTTTACTGCCACAAAATTAATTTAATAATTATATACAGCCTAATAGTAACAAGTGTAACAACTGTTTTTCTGAATTGTACCAAGATGCATGTATACTCATAACTAGTAATTTAACAATTTTCTATAATACATAAGACCTTTTAAGATTTCAAAAGAAACTTTTTGTACTGTTTGGTTAGCCAGCTGACCACGGCAATAAGTCACTAAATATTACTAGCAGCAGCAATTGAAATATTACCAATTACAATAGTTCTCCCCCTCCCATCCTTTTCTTGGTTTTTTCAGAGGGTAAATTTCACTTAAGAAATCATTAAAACCATACTGATCTTTTCAGATACAGGTATATAAAAATATAATTACGTTTATTTTTATAATTTATCAAAACTATATGCAACAAAAATTAAAAGTTTCAATTAGCTTTCACAATTGTAATTTAGTTATGAAAATATTTTAAAACACCCAGGTATATTAGGTAGAGAGATGGTATATAACATTGCAGTCAACAAGCACAACTTATAGAAAACTTCAATGACAATCTGACAATCCTACAGAAATTTTAATCCAATGACAGCAAATTACAATATTCAAAAAACTACAGCTTAATTTTATTTTCCTCATAATGAATATATTTTAAATAACATACAAAATATGTGACAGCTAAATACTTCAACAACCTTATTGTACATAAATGTCAAATATTCTTCATGTAATACCTCTGTATAGTCCAACCTATAGCCTTATAATTCACTTTGTTGGCACTCGCTCTTGATGGATAAAATATATTAAACATTTGAAAAAGTTATATAACCTTATTACTTTCAATTTAAGTAATAAAAAGAATTATATTTATGTAAAATAGTAATTAGAATGTGAAGTAGTTGGCAGTGAAGTAAAGGAAAAGCAATAACAATGTTAGCAACAATACATAAAGAGGCATAAAAATAGGTTGTAATGGGAAAATAACTGATATTTTGGACTGTACTTGCCATCACATAACACTTAATTGCACATACTGTGATTTTCATTTCATACCATCTCAAATGATGGAATTAAAAAACTGTTGAAAAGGAGTCAATTTTAATCTAAGTGGCAGGAAAATTATCTTCATTCAAAATAATGGAAAACCACAGTGAGTCATTCATTTTCTCAGCCTTAAGCATTTCTAAGGAATATAATGCAAGTACAGACTATATTAGTACACATAAAGAAAAAATGTGTGTGTGACTAAAGTGTCTTCATTGCATTCCTAGACAATTTGAAAGCCGAGTACGACACTTCAATTTATAACATAGTTACTGGCCAAGTGTAGAAAACTGACTGCAATAGTACTTTAGGTTTAAAAAGGAAATTTTTTTACTTTCCTAAAACAAAGACATTGAGCATAGATGTCAACTAAAAGAAATCCAGTTTTAAATAATTTGTTTTTCGACATTTTTAATAACTCATCTAGATGCTTTAAACCTAAAACTACAAAACAAAAACAAGATATCCCAGCTTTATAGATAGGTTCTACAAAAGGCTTGATGCAATGCAATGCAAAATGAGTTAATGATAAATATAGAACACTTATTTTATCAGCAGTAAAAAGAAAGTGACAAAACTTTGGTTTTATAAAATAATTTATACAAGAGGTTTCGGAACAGATTCAAAGACTTTAATTCCCTAAAACTTGTACTGTTCAATAGCACCAGAGATTGGAGCGAGACGACACTAGTTTTTCAAACCGAAACTTGTAATCCTTCAGTAGACCCATTCTAAAAATATGTTGTCTTTAAAACTTTTTAGAAACTGGATATTTAAAGAATGTTCCCCAAAACTACATTGTAATTCATTAATTCAATGTGTCTAGCCCTTTGATAACTAAAGGTTGGACCACACAGCATTATCTATCCAATGAATGAGATTTGTAAAGTTAGAAAAACCAGTAAAATTCAGATATATTTGCCAAGCATTCAAGAACAATCAATTATCAATGCTTTTCAAAAGCCTTTTTGATAAACTTAATCCCTGATGAATCAAATAAAAGTGCTGAACATGTCAAGAAATTAAATTCATAGAGCAATTTTAAAGCAATGAGTTGTAATACATTTTAATATTAAAACAAAATTTTTTAGTTAAGAGTCATTGTAATAATACAGTTTTTAAGCCAAAATGACATTTTCCAATAACTGTTCTTTACATAAATAAGAGCTGAATACAGGTAAATTTTGATATGTATAAAACATTCGAAAATTCTATGTAGTAAAATTAAAAAGAATAAAATAATAATATTTACCTTTCAAGGCTATAACTTTTGATGCAGGGTTCATAATAGCAGAATCAGCTGATATTGGTCTACGAATTGGGTTGGTAGGATTACTCATATCTATAATGACTACTTGTGCCGATTCTCCAACTTTTTCACGGACACAAATAAATTTGTCCGATTCCATAGTAAGGTTGTTGAAAGAGATGTTTGCAGCATTGATGCCCACAGTTGTTAGCTAAAGTAAGAAAACAGCATGTAAAACATCTTTTTCGTGTATTAATATATTTACTCCAACAAGATAAGATTTTGAAGCCATGAAAATTCACAATTTAGAATTTCTACTATAATAAATAATACACACATTTTAAACTCAAGATCAATAGCTTTAATATTAAATAATACACATCAAAATCGATAGACCGTTTATGAAAACTTGTATTAAAAAATAAAAAAGAAATTCAATTGTAAACTTTTACAAAATGTTAAGATAAAAAAACCTTGAACCCAAACAAATAAAATCTCTTAATATGTTTCGGAGAAAGATTAAATTATTATTTCAGTATAATAAATATGTACATAAATTGTACATATTAAAAAAACATTTTATATCAAAGAGAACATTCGATATTTTATTTAGATGGATGTAAGTGATAAATCTCCAATCATTACTATCTGCCTCCGATGAAATATCAAAAATTCAACCATTTCCCGATATTCTCAGTGCAGTTTCTTTTAATAGTGATTTAAAAAACTTACAGTAATGCAGCTTTTGTCTCTCTTCATTTTAAGAGATTCACAGAGGGTTTGTCCAAGAGGCAAGGCTAGGCTTATGTGAAGTTTAGGCCAAGCTACTCAAGATTACATGCTTTATTTTCATTATTACTTTAAAAAATAGTGTATAAGCCTGTCAGCCATTTTTGTTAAATAAAAAAAAACTCACTATGCCACAATATTCATTAATTAATAATTAAAAAATGTTCACATGCTCAAAAAAACACAACTTTGTATATAAGTAAATACACAAACTTTGTGTGTGTAACTATCAAATCTTCATGTAAACTCTTCAGAATCTTTACTAATTCACAGAGGTCAACAAGCTGATTATACAAGTACCAAAAATATTAACCTGATATTTATTAAAGAATTTCAATCATTGTTAAAAAATAACAGCATTTCCCATTAATTTTTTTATTATAGAACAGCAATGAAGAAAAAAGTGCTAAAAGACTCATCTGCGAATAACAAGTTCTTATACTTCAGTTTAAGCTAAATTTATATTATAATTTTACTAGATCCACTCATAAAAAATTAATAGATTTTTAATCTCATTAAAAAGTAAATATTACATTTAACCAGTTAACTGTGATTGACGAGTATACTCGTCATGTGTAAAAAGTAGTGACCAGCTACTTAAACTGTAATTTTTGAGAAAAATAAGATATATTCTCAAATTTCAAGATGTTCAGAATATTTTCAGGCCAGTTGGGAGTAAAACAAATAAAGAGTATGAACAATTTAAGATTATTCATTCGTCCCCGTAATGCACAGCCTGAAGTTCGCATAACAAATTTATGTGCGATGATAATATTTTTTAGATGTTAGCCTAAAAAAGGAAAGATCAAAAATTAGAAAGTTGATTGAAATAGGGTTCCTTCAGGTATGATCAGCCATGAGACAAATGCACAATGCCGACCAGTAGCCGAGATCATTGATAACTGTTGGCCTGAAGTTACCTAGCTATCGAGAAGTGTAAATGCCAATTATTTGATGTTAGAACCATGTACCGACATTAGAGCCTAATGACGTACTAACTAAAGAACAGTTTTTTTGAGGTGGGAAAAGGAAGAATGGTTTATAATAAGACTATGATCAACACTACAACAAAACCTCTCCAGAACTTCCTTAGTGTCAGGACAAGTAGAAAATACCTTATCAGTGAAGGAGGAAGTAAATGTGTGCGTTAAGGTTTCAGTCCGAGAATTTCGATGGTCTCTAAAATTCATAGCTATCCGTAAAAACCTAAGGTCTGAAGGACCATTGGTAACAAGAATCCACGACCAAGCTAAATTGCTTTACAGCCCAGTACACAGGGCTCATAGTATAATAAGCATTAGTTACAAAATTGGCAATTTTGTAAAATAAATCCATTTTTTTATCCGATATTTTAACAGCGCAACTTACTCTGATTGACGAGTATATTACTCATCGCTCTATTTTCGTGACACAGAATTGCGCCCTCTCAAACTGGAACATCACAGTTAACTGGTTAAGTTATTAAGTATTGGTATAAAATATAGTTTTTTCAAAATGTTTTAATTATTCCTAATTTTTCTTCCAAAATTTAATATATGCACATTATACTGTTCACAATATCAACCGTCCCACAATAATGTTCATTCCAGATCAAATGACATTGTTATCGAGTTTGAAATTACTGTAATGGTTTTCCCACTAAAGGCTGTATTTTAAGACATTTGGTTACATTTTTTAATTTGAAGAAATTGGTCAATGGTATAATATGCATGTAATCGAAAATGACCTGCCAAAAATTTTATTAAAGGATTCAATTACAAAAATACAATATTTATATAAAATGTATCATTTGAAGAATGCAGTCATACAACAGAGTTAAACTTATTAATGTTGAGATTCACAGCAGCAAGGCTGTTTCTCAATTTGTTATCCATCTTTTTCTTTAATAGAAATCATTACACTTAGCAGAAAAAAATAAACTTATAATGTACTTTATTAATCACTAACAAAATTATTTCATTTTAATTAAATATCGCAAATTAAGAAACTAACAAGTTGGAATTTTTAAAATTTGTGAAAATTAAGGTCTAAATCAAACACCAACTTTTAAAATTTTAGTTTACATAAGAGACTACACTGATTAAAAAAAGATGTCCCACATTCCTACATATTAAGATCACATAAATTTTAGAACTTTAAATATAAAAAAAAAACTTTAAAAACAAAATTAGAATTTATAAAAATGAAGATTTAATTCACAATGTATATGAATATTATAACCTTTTGTTTTTCAAATACAAAAAAAATAAACTGCTCAGCTGGTATTTTACACATGGTTCTTAGTTATATATTCGTACAATTGGTAACAGCAAGAAAGTTTATGCGAGATTTGTATCCCATTATAAATAAATTCATACTTTATTTATTTGGTCAAGGTGAAAAGTGACAAAGTAGAAAGTGATAAAAAATTTACAGCAAGTTGTTGCACTAAAATAATTTTTTCAAGTTAAGATCTGATCAATGTAGACTAACATAATAGATCAAATTGAGGAATCATGATACTTCTAAATCAAGTATCCCAAAATATATAATCCTCTATCACCTTATTTTGAATTTTACCTAAATGTTCTCGATTGCATACGATTAATAATGAATATGAAACTAAATATTTATATTACAAAAAGGATATTGAACATGCAATTGATAAGTATGACATACTTAAATTGGAAAAATGCCCGATTTTATCAAAATTTTGTAGATATTTAAAGATAGACATAATAGTTAATTTTAAAGCACGTCAAATCCAAGAGATTTTACTAAAAAAGAATCTGGCTGAGTTTAAAACATATAATAGCTTTTAATCATCACAATGAGTATAATTTATATTTACTTAATTTTTTTAAGTTACAATGCTCTTTAATCGTTAAAACGTATTAAAGGCAAATCATTTTCTACTGTCAAAAATTTAGCGAAATTTAATGATACTGTAATAGCTATGAATGGCAAACCAAACAAAAACCAATTGCAGGAAGCCTAGTTTTGGTTTCTGATTCTAAAACCAAAATTTCTTCCAACACTTATACATTTGAGCTTCAGATCAGTAAACAGACGATATATTTGGGCAATTTTCTTTAGAAAATACAACATAAAAATAAAACGCAACCTTTAGTTAATGTCAATTAGGGGCGTTTCATGCACCGTCCTAGCATTACGTGGTCAAGTGAAATATTTCAGAAACAAAAACATGATTCATAGAATTAACCGAGATTGAAAATTAAAGAACTAGCTTTCTTAAAGCTTCACTTTTTTTCAAGAAAATTTGAATACGTAATTAGTTTTCCGGTAGGATCCCGATGCTTTAGGTCATCACCCTTCATAATAATATGATCCACTTAATAAAATTACCTGCAGATGCTCTTGAAAATGAATCGGCAAACCTTGGCCCGTCATGACGAACGTTTAACGTTCAACGAATAAACTGAAAAAAAGGGGAATACACTGAAAGTTAAAAGTATTTAAATTTACACCAGATTGACATGTAACCACCTACGACCACCACCGCACCACGGCACAAAATGGCGTTTAAAGAACACCGGCTTCTTCGGTGTAATAAATAATATTAATATTAAATTTTAGGTCTGTCAAAATTTTAATTTAAAATTATGTTTCAGAATTAAAGCACAATATTTAAATTTACTTAATGTGAATAGAAATATTATAAACCATCAATAAGATCTAACTTCGATTTAACGTAGTATGAGAAATGATGGCGCGAAATTTAACACGAAATCTTTAGCAAAATTAAACTTAGGATTTAATAGAAAATTTTGCATAATATTATTATTTACTTGTTGATAAAATAAATTTGGATTACACGTTCAAACAATAATCACTTTTACCTAAGTATCAAAGATTTTGTAAAGTTTGAGTGTTACAATTGTGTCCTTGAGAGTAAAGCCTTAGTTTTTATATTTTTTAAAAATATTTATCAGATTTATATTGAATTTTAATCGAAACGTAGATATTTGTTTTTATCTCATATACAAGTGTGACAGTTTTAATATGGCAAAACAGGATGAGTAGTGATATATTTCCCTATCAGATTATTCAACATCATTAGACCAGACATGGTTTTCCCATCTAAGAACTTGTAGGCTAAAGGATGGAAATAACTATGAATAGTTTAACAAATAAATAATTAAGAGTTAACTTAAAACAAAATTAAAAATTGTCTCAATCTAATTTAAGTAAGTTGTAGCCATTCTGAAGGCTCAAAGGTCTTTGATTAACTACATTTTCCTCTCTTGCTGTTTACTGCGTTGGTGTGAATGAGCAATGGCGTAACGTGCGCCCCCGCATCGAGGGGAAGGCCCAGGATTCTACAGGAGCCAAAACCTAATTGACGAAAAGTAAGTACCATTTGTACAAAGCCTGGTTTTGCAGGGGGGTGCTATTACTCTCCGCTATGCCTCTGTGAATGAGCTTTTATATTCTACGAAATACATATTTTGTTTATTCAATCCTAGGTACTTGGAAGCCTGATCGGTATAGTCACGGATTATTATAAATTAAGCAACTCAGTTGTATATGCAATCTTTGTGAATTCAATTAAAATTACCGTTTGTCATAATGAGAACAGACATTAAGCATTGTTGCAGCAGTTATCACATTGAAGAAATGTGGATGTAAATAAGATGCCAGTGTAGATGATTGATATTAATTTAAAAATATAACGTTGCTTGTGACAAAAGTATTTTTGAATAAAGGAAAAGAAGAAAAAAGTTAGAAATGTTACAAGCAAATACATTAAATGTCATTTAGCTTGCAATAACATTAAGTAATCAGTTTTAAAAGTCAACGCCAGTGCTTATTCAAATAAGTTGCAGAATTAAACATTTTATTACATTTCTAAAACTGTTACTTGAAAAAAATTGCATACAAACTTTAATTTGCAATATTTGTAAGTATTTCTTTAACAGTTTTTGAATTTATATGAATAAATACTACAGAGAGATGAATTTTACTTATAAATAACATTAAAAAAATCACGAATCATTTCGTTTTAAAAGTAACACAGAATATTATACTTCTTATTTCTTATGAAAGTATTTAATTCGATAAAAAATAATTTAAAACATTTTTATTTGTGTAGAGTGTAAAGAAGATAAAAAAAAACATTACTTTAAAAAATGAATCTGAGAATAATGTTTAATGATCAGAATTTGGAAATTAAAGATAAAGAATTGCATAAGTTATAAGAGATATGCTTGTATATACCGTAAAATCCGGCGTATAATGCTCACCGATACTATCAAGTTGCATTTTTTCACTTTTAGGTATATTCGCCGTATAGCGTGCACCTACTTTTTACAAAGAATCCTGAAATGTACGCATGCAATGCTGTTATGTTTTGAAGCCATTTATTCATGGTATTATCCCAAACGCTTTAGAAAAGTAGTATATTTCTAGAATTACACCCCTTTCAGTTCATGAGGAATGTTATTTCTTTCAAATGAACATATTTTGATATATGTAGCAGTCAAACTTTTTTTTATGCTTATCTCTTTTTCTTATTTTTAGTGCTCTCATTTTCATACCCGGCGTATTGCGCGTACCCTTGAATTTCGATCTTATTCAATTCCTACTATTAGCTCACACTCTCTATACATTTATTTATCTTGGTGAAATTTTCAATCATTAATAAAATACATTTTAAAGCGCTCAATTGAGCTGAAATTTTATATACATGATTATTTTGGATGACAATATAGTAATTTAATTATAATTAATAAAAATTAATTGATTAAAACTAATTATTCAAAGAATTACAAATACAGCCACGTTAGCATCCTTTTTGGCGACCCGTTTGGCTACTTGTGTCAAAACTTGAAAAGGTTTTTTTCTCCCGTTTTAAAGCATTCAGTTGAACTGAAATTTTATGTACACGATTGTTTTGGATGACAATACGAAACTTTAATGATAATTAATAAAAATTAATTACCACTTAATGTTGTGATTCTGTCATATGTATATGCATATTTATATTAATTGTAACTATTTAATAAAGAGTAGCTAAAATAAAAAAAAATTCTTTCTTGATCTAAGTAGGAATTTACTTAAATTTTTTTTTATATTACTTGTGTGTGTGTGTGTTTTTTGTGTTAAAAATGCGTGCTATACGCCTGATTTTACGGTAAGTATAAATATACATATGAGTAGAACAAGCATACACACACTCTCATATTTGACGCATATTTACACTAACCATTTTACATTTACAGTAGAACGTCGTTTATCCGAACGTTTATTATCCGAACCAGTTTTGTTTTTTTTGTCAACTTGTACTGTATATAAATACGTTTTCGAATTCGTTTTTTTAATCACCACCACAGGGATGAGAATGCCGATTTCGTCTAATCGATCCCAGAATTTTAAGAATGCGATGAAGATGTAGAAACTTGAATGGCATGCGATGCAGAAGACTGTGGATTTCAAATGCTAAATGATGACCAGAATGTGACTTCCGTGCAAGAAGAATCCGACCCTGTCGACGATGAAATGGATGAAGACGAGTACATCGACAACGAAAGTAGCAAGTGTCCATCAAATGCTGACGCGTTTTCAGCTATGGAGTGGTACGAACAACAGAGTGCTGTCCTAATCAACTATTGCTGCTCAAGAGAATCAGATCTTGCAGCGAAAAATAAGCGATTATTTTCCACGATAATGTGATGATTTTCAATATTCGTAAAGGGTCCAGTTTCATGTACTGCATGAATCGTATTCGGTTTCCGGTTATCCGAACAATCGCATATTCGAACGGTATCCGGTCCCAATTGATTCGGATGAACGATGTTCTACTGTATTGCATAGCTTGTGGCTAGAAGTAAAAACAATTTTATCTTCTGGAAATAAAATACCTTTCACTTTTTTTTTCTCTAGAAAAACTACTTAATCACATAATAAATTACGATTAAATTTCTTTTTCTTAAATGTCCTTCAAAAATGTATTTAGTTTAACATTGTACTTTACCAAGTGACATAAATAAGAATATATATACCAGAATAATTGCTTATTTCTTTGGTTTTAAGAGTGTACATCTATACGCATAAATAAAAATGAAGTGTCTGTAATTTGAAATTAACAACTTTTTACTAAATGCATAGAAATGTATATCCGATACTTATATCAAAAAATCAATTTTTAAAATTTTTATCTGTCTGTCTGTCGATCCGTCTCCCTGTTTGTTCCGGCTAATCTCTGAAACGGCTGGGCCAATTTTGACAAAACTTTCACTGGCAGATAGCTAATGTTATAAGGAAAAACTTAGGCTAATTTTTATTTTAGAAAAAAATTAGGAGTCCGAGAAAATAAAATTAAAACCAACGAAATAGTGAGCAATATCCGATTCAATCAGGGATTATTTATTTCAATAGGGACTATTTTTATTCAATAGGGATTATTTTTATTTAATAGGAATTATTTTATTTCGCGAGCCTTCTGTCTCAACGATTGCTAGCAGTTATATCAAACTTTTTTCTTTGATTAGGATGCTGCCATTCGCGACATTTCCCGTTCATGTCTTGATCCTAATGATTTTACAGTCCTTAACTGCATTGTCAAAGGTCATGCATCCCTTTCACCCCTTGCTCAACAAAAAGCAAAGAAAAATATAACAAAAAAGAAACATACATTCACGAAGTAGAAGAAAAGTTTTCGTAAACTCTGCGAAGTGAATAAACACTTTTTTGTTAAATTCCACGTGGACGAAGTCGCGGCTAACAGCTATTTAACATAAAATAAATGCATCAGAAAGTAATATTAACGTATTGCACATCCAGATAAAAATTATTTACAGTATTTTTAACGTTTATTACACAAAATTTGCCACAATGTGTTACTTTTGCTGAGCAGGTAGGTGTTTTCAAAAATCGACGACCCACCAGAAATTAATGGGGCGTCATAAATAATAATAACAATAATAAAAAAAATCAGCAATTATATCCAAAGACTTAAAATTTAGCAAACATGGTTTTTTCATTCAGCTGAGTTATGTAAAAAGCATTTTTTTTTTGTTTAATTTATACAATTCACGTAAAATTAACTGATTAAAAACTTTATCCTTCAGTCTGTATCTTTTAATTTTTAAATTCACCCGTGCGAAGAACGAATATACCAGCTAGTTCTGAATATAAAGAAAACATTTTCTTTTCTGTCCGAAAAATAATTTAATGAATTCTACTGAACTCATCTGTAAATAATACTAAATAAAGTTGAAATTTTAAAAAAATGTAACCTTTAGAAATCTTGAAAATGAAAAAAAAATTATTTTATTGTTCACACATTTTTCTTTGATCTTTACGTATCATTACTATTATTTAAATGTCAAAAAAAGTACTAAATTGTGATTTTTATTAAAAACACACATTTGTGTATCAACATATTAAATTTTTTTTCGTAACCTAATAATGATTTTTCTTGATGTTCACGCAATTTGCTTTACTCGTTATGTGTCAAAATATTAATAAAATAAAAGTGCTTTAGTCACTATAAATATTATATAGTTATACTGATAAATTATATTTCTACATAATTAATAAATAAATTTGAAATTGAAGAATTTATCACTTTAAATTTTGTGTTGTCATTAAAGTATGTTTGTTTTTTTTAAAAAATTGGACAACCTTCAAATAATTTTTTATGAATAAAAGTTATACCGATTTTACGAGTTTGATTCATGAGCATTAAAATATCATCAAAAAAAAAGATTCGATTCTAAACCGCCTCCCTATTCTCTACACGTTTTTTTGAGAAAAGTGTTTTTTAAAAGTGTAAAATATTCATTGATATCCGATACCTATTACTTTTTTTTAAAAAGAAAATTAATGAGAAACAACAAGAATTTAATAATTTATTTGTATTTTTCCGCAGCTAAAAACTTTCAAATACATACTTGAACCTAAAATTACTCCGACCGTCAGTATTATGTTTCGAAAATGATTTGTCACAGCTGACTTCGGAATTAATGCCGCCGTCGCCATTTTCCAACACTGTATCGTCTTCCGTGCCATCCAATGCATTTCTTATGCAACATTTTTTTTTGAAAGAATGTATTATAAGAGAATACAAAATATTTATTAAAGATTTTTGAACATTTACAAGCAGAAATTATATCATTTTGCTTCTGCAATCGGCGAATATTCGTTACAACCGTGGGAAATTCCCATTGGTCGCTGCTCGGTTTCAGTTTTTTCTGCAAATAAAATTGCCTCCTTTTTCATTATTGCGACATATTGAACTCGTATTGATGTACTTCACATATCTTTGATGTTTAAGTAATTAAAAAAAAGCGCATACAAAAATATTTCCTAAATACTTGCATACAACTATGTTTAGGATAGGCTGAATAATGGACATGAATTGCGTGGATACAAGGGGCCAGAATGGACGGTTACATTTTTCCTTTAGAAAAGGGCGGAAATCAATTTTTTCACATTCAACAAATGTTTTGCCTTCGATTCTAAGCTGCACCTGATTTTCACTAACATATTCACTGGAAAAATAGTGCGGCTTAGATTCGAGTAAATACGGCAATTCGTCGTACAATATACAATGTTCTTTACGAAGAAACCTGAAATGTACATGCGCAATGCTCTTATTTTTTGAAGTCCTTTATTCGAAATATTGTACATTAGTACAAATTTTAACAATGGTATACTTCTAAAAAACTACAATTTTAAAATTCCAGAAAAACAAGGGAAGGGGACAAAATTGGCTTCCTGGTACAAGATCTTTCCGTGCACTTCTGCAGATTTTATTTCCTCCTGCCTTTTCGTGAGACGAACGGGATAGATGATTTATCTCGGAACAAATTAAAACGCGCTTGAGATTTTATATGCTCTGTATAGCATATTCAATACAGCTCGAGCACTATGATCATAGTGTTAATTTCAGTAGTAAATATGGGTCTTGTGAAACGAGGTAAACACAGCGTTGGTCTCAAAATTAAAGTGATTAAAATTACAAATGAAAATGGTGTAAGGGCGCCCCCCCCCCTCGGGTGCCCTTCTCCTTGATTATCAGTGTGAGCTAGAGGTGTAGGAATAACGGAAGAACTAGAAGCTGTCATGATCTTAATTTGACTTTATTAAGATCTTAAAACTTAAACATCTAACATATTAGATAATAATAATATATGTGAGAGAATCTACGGTAGCTAAACACACAATATATATAATACTGAAATAACGTGACCCGGACCACTATCAATAACTAACTCGCCTAAACTCAATTCCAATATTACACAGATCCTAATATTAAATAGTCACTCCTACCTTAATGTCGATCGCGATCAATACAATCTTAATGGAAGTTGCGGATTTACTGGAGTGCAATGGCATGCACCTTGACCTAATGGCTCTCTGTCACGAAAAACTTCTGTTAGCTGTCACTCAATCTTTCCAGAACCTCTTCACGCTTGAATCACTGATTATCATAACATTCCTCAAATTGCCACCATGCTTACTCTAACTTCTGATATTTAAAAACTTCCTAATTTGCATCTTTCCTTCACGCTTCATTTCTTGGGTTTGGTTGGAAAAGAGTTGCCATTAATTCTGGACCCAAAGAACCCAAAGGACATGTTAATGAAAAGAGGCGTGAGCCCGTCACAATGGAAATCGTGCTTCAGCAAAAATTTCTATGTTAATGATACTTGAAAGAAAAAAAAATTAAATATCCCGAGGAATAAATGTGCTTTACGTAAAGGAGTAACAAAATGACCCATTTTAGAAGAAACGAATTGGATCCTAGAAAATCGCCAGAATGGAATAATTGTTACAAAAAAACGTTATACAGTGAAATACGTTTAACGCGAAAACGCTTACGATCAATTATCGGTTAACACGAAGTATTACAACGGTCCCCCCCCCCGACAAACTGCTATGCATTTTCATGACTTTCCCTCTTAACACGAAACGAAAGTAGCCTAACACGAAAAGATTTTCCTTCCTGGAATGAACAAAATAAAGAAACACCAGCCACGCAGGTGTTAGTCTAAAAGGGGTGTGAAATGAAAAAGAGGTGGTTTGGAATGTTTCGCAGAAAGAAGTCTATTTTGGCTTTAAAATACCCTCGAAATAACCTGTGACACGAGGCAATTTTCATATAACTCTCTCTGTCCCTACACACACACACACAAACATCACATAAAAACATCTCATCTCTCATCAGTCTCTCAATAAACTTAAAAATTTTGTATTAAATTTCATTATGTTCTTGTGAATGTTTTTGCTTATAATTGATGCATGCATATATACATATCTAAGTAAATAAAATGTACTCTTGTACACTTAGTTGTGTTGAATATATAAGTTTATTTATTTATTTATTTTTTTTTTTTTTGCAATGTCCTTTTTAACACAAAATTCTTTTAACACGAAAAAATATTTCAGTCCCCTCAGTTTCGTGTTAAATGATTTTTACTGTACATTTATTCGTCTTAAAGTGAGCAAAAATAATTGCAGATCAAAGTGAAATTTTTTTAAAACAACTTTGAGTTGGTATAGCGATTTGTGGTATAGAATAATTTAGTTCTGAGAGAGAAAAAAAAAAGTCCTACGAAGGCTTCCTAAACATTTGGACAACAAATTGATAAGTTTTCATAATTATATCATTGACCTACGAAAGAAAAGAAACATTTACTGTCATATAATGGAAATATAGATAAAATTTCAGCAATGTTTGATGTAATAGAAAATAAAACAAATGATGTGAATGGAACAAAAACAATTCACATAAAAACGACAATCAGGAAAAATCTCACTTCACCGTAGTACTTTCCTACTTACAGTTACAGTTAATATTTTTGTGTGGAATATGGAGCGACAAAGGCTATTATCCCAACTTTCCTACTTAGCGGATGGTACAAAAATTATAGCCCACAGTTATTTTTAAAAGAAAAACAATACCGAAATCTATTTTTCCGAATAGTGTTTTCATTCACATGGACAAGAAAAGATAAATGGACGAAAACGGTGCAAAATTCTGAATAAGAAAGGTCAGGCAAAAACCACAGGTGTATAAAAAAATATCGAGAATGACATTTAGTTTGTGACATATTCCAATCCTATCTAATAGATAAAACGAAGTACTCGGCCGTGGTAGTTAATCCAGGTAGGTGAGTGAGTGAATGTTGATGAACATAGTACTATAAATCAACATGAGTGCTATTGGCAACGGATTTCGCAATTTTGAACCATGTTCAAGACGGTGACGACATCCAAGCTGACATCCTCCTCTCCGAGCTTCTATGCCACGTCAACGGGAAGACTTTGTGGCTCAACAGATTTAAAATGTGCATTAGTCTCTCTACACGGCGGATCTTCTTGATCCTAGTCTCAAACTCCTGACATGCTAATTACGAATCCGAGACCTTGATCATTAGGCTACCATAGCCAGTTATTCCAAGCGGATTAACGCTCTCAGGTTCAGCTTTTAGATGTGTATATCAATAAACTATTGACAGTAAATTGAAAACGACAGTGGATTAACCCGACTATCCCCAAATCATGTTTTTTTTAAAAAAAAAAAAAACTCACAGTTTTTTTATGATTCTTTTTAATAGGCCATCCATCTAATTACCTTTATAAAAATACCAAGTTTTTTATTTTACATTCACTAGAACAAAAACTACAAGTATTTCAGTATAAGCAGATGCCATAACATTACATAAGATGCCATAACATTACAGAAGATGCCAAACTTTAAAATGCATTTTACTCGAAATGTGTGTTTTTTTAGAAAAGCTCAAACGGGGACAGCGATTGCTCAAAAAGTATTAAAAATAATTTGCTGAAATTTTTTGTGTATGTCCTGTATAACAGTAGAAGTGTTTTAACCTTCAGATTTATCAATCGCTGTTTTACTTGAAAATTTACAGTTTTTATGTGACTGTTTTAATCACTGTTTTTTTAGGTAATTTCATATAATAACTAAAATAAAGTGTTCTAGTTTTTGTAAAAATTAAAATATCTCTATCCTGATGGTCATTTCAAAAAGGAACAGCAAAAGTAATACATCAAAATTGGAAAAATTGATAATTTGTTAATTTACTATTTGTACAAAGCGGTCCCGTTTACGTAATTTTTTTGTCAATTTTTAACCATTTTTTCCCATTTAAGCAGTAACAATTTATTTTCCTGCCTTTTTTTCTTAAAATGTGCTAAATAAATCTAAAAACCACAAAAAAATCTCCATATCTCCATTTTTTTTTTAAAAAAAGTTGTCGCAAGTAGTCGGAGCCCGCTAGGGCTTTGATCTCTTTTCAGGTGAATTAAAAACATGAGGATAATTTAATTACATTTTATTTAAAGTTTTTAAGAAAATTAATAATTTAAGGAAAGATAAAAAGAATTTTTGCTTTAGATTTTAAGTTTAAAATATTGAATAATAGAGTTACTAATACATTTACTGAGTTAAAGAATTTTACATTAGCTTGAGTTTCCCTCGGTCAATGGGGGCCTCGGGATGGCTGATTGCCTGCCCAATGGGGAGGCAGCTTTTCGTGTTTGCGTTGTGTGATGTGTAGAAATTTGAGTTCGACTGCTCTCTCCCGCGTTTGCGAGAGGGAGCTTCCTGATTGGTAGTTGAGTTAATGTAATGACTTCGGTCCCGGGAGTGGTACCGTCGCCGTGTGTGGGATCGGAGGCTGCCAGAGTCCGTACTGGTCAAAGGCGCTCTCCGATTGGTGCATGGGTTTCGACTGAATTTTTGTTCATGAATTATGTGAAATGATTGAATTTGGAGTGAAAAAATTTGGAAAAGGGATGTTTTTTAATAGAATATGGGATAAAAGTCTGAGGAAAAAAATTTGGGTGTTAATCAATTAGAATGTTTCTGGGTCTGTGCACAAGTCTCGATGGAGTGTACTTCTCGATCTTTTGGATCGAGATATTGTCTGAATTATCTATTTTTGCAAAAAAAAATTTCGCTATTTTTTTCATGAATTCTCTAATGGTTTTAAATTTAATGGCTTTTCCGAGAGCAGAGTTTCTCATGTACCATTTGGCACATAGAATCTGTCTCGGTGTTTTGTTCTGAATTACTTCGAGTTTTTGTATGTGTGTTTTAGCTGCGAAACTCCACACTGGAGAGGCGTAAGTTAGGATTGGTCTTAGAAGTAGAGTATAAATAAGTAATTTATTTGATCTACTTAATTTTGATATTTTATTAATGGGGTGGGATAACGTGTGAGCTTTCTTGATGAAGTTCTCACGTATGCGTGTAACGTGTTGTTTAAAAGTGAATTTGTTATCTAACGTAACACCAAGGTATTTGGTGTTCTGAGACCAAGGAATTTTTTCGTTGTGTAGAAAAATTTCTGGACATGTTAAACGTGTTTTCTAGTGAAGAAGGTGTTAGTGGGCCTCTGCCGAAAAAGGTTGATGTCGGCGTTTTAGTAAGCACGCTAGATGGCGTTGCTGTGGAATACTGTTTTGATTAAATTACCGTCCTCTGCAAAGGGATATGATCTAACCTTTGACACATGGGATATCCTACATTTATTGTCCAGTCAATTTGAAGAGTACATATTTGGAGTCCTAATTTGTAGAAACCTAATGCAAGTCGGGATGCTGTGGTTTGATAACTTTAAAAGGTTTTGATTGATGGACAGTTCGTTTATCAAATGACAAAAGTAATAGAAAATACTACAGATGCTATTATTGACTATAATTTGATAAGATATTCTACTCTTGGACTGTGGCCCTTATATGCCGTAACTTTAAAGTTACTAATTTTTTTCAATACTTTACTATTTAATTTATTTCTTGAAGAGATATTTTGGCTCCATTTAGAAAAACAATCAAATATTTAACAGAGGATTGCAAAGTGAACCAGCCAACCTAATGTTCGGAAAAAAATTCTTTTGTTCGATAATACGGCTTTTGTACATTTATCTAGACTTAGAGTAAACTTCCAATACTTGCTCTATTGAGGTATTCTTCCCAGCGTAATTTACAATATTCTACAAACAAAATAAAGATAATAATATGACCAGTAAATACACTCATGTCTATGAATTAAGTATAATGAAGTTCAGGTAAAGAAAGAGACAGAAGCAAAACAAATTTAACTTATTTGTAAAATCTATTTATTAAACAAAAGGTAAAGAGCAAAAAAGATGCTATATGTTTGACATAATTAATAAAAATTGCGATTTTTACTCCCTGGAGCAAATTTCAAAAAGAACCTATTTACAAAAAACAGAATAACATGGTGAGTATGATGATTAATACGGAGTACGTCTCTCGGACGACGCAATTCAAACCTTACAATGCCTAGGCATGCTGAGTATCAAATTATCAATCTGATCTTGGGGAATATTACACCACTCATCAAGCAATGCACTCCGAAGTTCCGGTAGACAGGTGAGAGGGGGTTGACGGGCTGCAATTCGTCGGTTAAGCATATCCCACACATGCTCTATAGGATTCAAGTCCGGTGAGTATGCGGGTCAATCCATACGGGTGATATCCTCCGATTGAAGGCATTCGTCTACAATGTTTGCACGGTGAGGACGTGCGTTGTCATCCATAAACAGAAATTCAGCACCCATGGCGCCCCGAAACAAACGTACATGTTGTTCCGGAATGACATCCCGATAGATGTGGCCAGTTATCGTTACACTCTGAACATGCAGGTCAGTTCTGGAACCAAGAATAATTCCTTCCCAAACGAGCCATTCTGCACCACCGTAACGGTGTCGTTCAATGGTGTTCTCTTGGTGGTAACGGGTACCTGGCGATCTCCATATTAAAGCCCGGCGAGAACACGACAGCAAACTAAATCTGGACTCGTCAGAAAACATCACACAACATTACTGTTGTGGTGTCCACAATGCATGCTCTCTACTCCAGGTTAATTGCAGACGACAGTGAGTTGCGGTAAGTGGAACACATCTGACAGACCTACGAGCGTATAGACCAATGTTCCCTAAGCGTCTGTACATGATCTGCCTTGAAACTGTCGTACCGGTAGCTAAAGAGCTGACGAAACAGGTCTGATGCTGTGCTCCGTCTGTTTCTTTTGGCAGTAACTGGCAAATACCGGTCCTCATTCGGCGTTGTAACTCGGGGGCGACCTGTGCTGTAACATCTACTCACATTACCATCATCTTGGAATCGTTGCCAAAGCCTGGAGATGACACTCTGGGCGGTTCCAAGATCCTCGGAAACTTCCCCAGCTGGGTACATCCACATTCCAGTCGTCCAATAATTCTACCACTTAAAAAATCATCCAAATGCTTCCTTTGTGCCATAGCTATTCGGTTATTGCACTGAAAGGCTTTTAAAGCGCTTGTGAACCATTTTACTTCTTTGCCACCATTCCTTATATACCCCTCTCTTACACTCTCGTCATTGTGACGTATTATCCACGCCATCTGTTGGTTTCCTGTAATTTGCATATTCTTCTTCAAGATGTGTGTGATAATTCTACAGGAGAAATTTTTATTTTAGAGTTCAATTTGTGTGTGATTCTGAATTATTCTTAATTTATGGACATGAGTGTAAAAATATCATAGAAATAATCTGATTCTAAACTATCGAATAGATAATACACACATGTACATAAAACTTAGAAAACAAATTTTTCGGAAAAGCAACCCCTCCGTTTGATTTGTAATGATTCGGGATATGAAAAAAAAATTTAATAATTCTTTTTTTAAATAATTTTTTGAAAATTTCATGGGATTACATTCCATTCACTATGTTCAAGCCTTTTGAAGAAAGCTGTTGTAACGTAATTTGATTCAGGAGTTGCATTTTGAAAAAATTTATTGCTTTGTGTAATTTAAAAATATGGAATGGTTTATGAAGCAAGTTATCTATCCTCTTTACAGTTATGGGTTTTGTGGGATATAGAGCAACAAAGGTTATTATCCCTATCTATCCTATTGAAATATTTCATGCGGAAGGAGGTGTTAAACGTCAAAGATATTTTTCACTAAAAAGAGCTCAATATTCTAAGTACGTTTATATAAGTATATAAAAGTACCTGTTTTGAATCGAAGAGTTTGTGAGAAATTATTTTTAATTCAGGGACCTCTGAATCAATTCTCAGCTGTTTTGGTAAAATGAATCAATGAATGATGTTTAATTCCACAGATTCGACAAGAGAATTTAGAAAAGTAGACTATTTTTTTTTTCACATGCTCGAGTCTTTTTTTTTTTTCCATTTTCAGAAAAACTAAACAATTGTTTATGTTATGGTAAGAAATTGCTGACGCGCCGTCCTCTTTTCACATAAAGAACACTTTTAGGGTTATTACTTAATATATTAGTCACCAATTCTGGAATTATCCGCCATATCTGGAAATTGTACATTAAATTATTCGCCTAATCTAGAAATAGTTAATTCTGATGCTCCTGATCAAGACAATGGAACAAAATTATGAAATTATTGTATTGTCATCGGTCCTTGACAAGTGTGTAAAATTTCGAATTAATCTGAGCTTTTAAAATGAGTAAAAATCGAGTTCAAAGATTCCTTTACATATAAGTGAAGCTTATAAAAGCGTGTTAAGAAAAGTCTCTCAGTTTGACAAACCCCTGCTTTAAACAATTTTTAAAGTTGTGTAAAATGCTCCACTTTTTTAAGTTTTTAAAGTGATTTCTGTTTTTTAAATTATTGAAAACAGTGATTAGTATGGAACTGAAAATCTGTTTTCTCGTTGAATTTTAATACCGTAAAATTCGGCATATAATTAGCACTTTTGACACAAAAAATGAGAACGAAATTTACGGGTGCGCGTTATACGCCGAGTATAAAATGTGTGAGTGAGTGAGTGAATATTAACGTCGCGCTGTGTTCAGCTACACGAGGGCTTTGGGCGACGGACCACGTATAAAACGAGAGCTTTAAAAAATAAAAAAAGTTGAGCATAGGGAAGAAATTATTTTCTATGTATATATCGAAGTACTGTTTATTTAAAAGAAATGACATTATTTATGAACTTAAAGGGCTGCAGTTCTCGAAAAGTACACTATTTTTTCTAAAAGTTGTGGAATAATACCTCAAATAAATTACTTCATATCATAAGAGCATTGCGCGAGTACATTTCATGTTTCTTCGTAGAAAAGGGGCACGTGTTATACGGCAAATATACCTAAAAATTAGAAATTGCAGCTTGAAAGTATTGGTGCGCGTTATACGGCGATGCGGGGCGTAATACGGTGGTGCAGCGTTATGCATCGGATTTTACGGTAATTATTTTTATAGTTAAACTTAGAAAAAACAAAAATAAAAATTTGAAATATTAAATTTACCATTTTTTTTTTGAAAAAAATAACCAGAGCTCTCAGACTTAATTCCATACTAACTTTTATAGATCATGCATATGAAAATATCTAAAAAACATTTTCAAGACTCTATCTTTAACAGACAAAAAGCCTTAGGGAATAGAAAATACACTCTCTAAATTAAGTCTGAGAAAAACACATTGAAAGTTTGTATAGGCATAAAATAAAAACTTATATATAAAGCTCTAATTTTTTAATATTTTTTTCAACTTATTTTATGCATTAAAGCAGTACTTTAATTAAATATGACTGAACTTTTTTTTAATTAAAAAATGTTTTTGCATAATAGTGTGATAGTATTTGTCACGACCGCAGATTATTCAGTTTAATCTTAAAACGAAATTTTTTCACACACACACAAATATTTTGAAACACAAAACTATTTTACAAAATAATAACGATTCAAACTATAGTTAGAAACCATATAAGGTCTACATTTTATTTTTCTCACTCAGTTTTAAATCAGCTCAGTTCAGCTAGTTTGATTTTTTATACTGTCTGACTTAAAATACTACATTGTAGGACTATAATGTTTAATGCATTTTGGTACACATGGAAATATATTGTTTAATTTGCAACACGGTCAAGTGACAAGGCCGACACCTGAGCAGGCATCCCTCTCTCCTAACTTCCACACCACACCAACGGGAGGACGTTTGAGCTGTCGAAAAATTTAACGTGCATCGCTGCCCTTCACGGCGGGTTTTCAGCAGTACTAGGCCCGAACTCATGACACGCCGGCCACGAGTCCGTTACTTTGATCACTAGGCTACAGCGGCCTCTTATGCTCTGAAGTCTTATTGGAGTACCTCAGCTAAAGACTGATTTTTCGATGCATCATTTTCAGTAATATGCAATTTCTCCCAATTATTGCGTCTCATAACAACCCGAGAACTTTTGGCCGTAGCATTCTCAACAAGAAAAATTACTAAAAACAAAATAAAAAGGTATGCTTAAAAACAAATATTCATATATCAAAAATATACATATAATTTTTTTGAATCTGATTAAAGATATAAAAACCTCAACCACAGTGGCGTAACGGAGAGCGTTACGCCACTGACCTCGACACTCTGGAAAGATATGATTAGAAAACATCCCCGTTGCTCAAACTAAATTCAGGATAAACCAGTCGAGATCAAAAGAGTAAATAAAAGGAGCTTGCGAAATACCCTCTCAGATATGTATGTGTTTTGTATACAATTAAATGTAAACACATTCAGTAGTACACAAAGAAATTTCCATCACCACGATGTAACATTTTTCATGTTGTTATTGTCCATGCCTTTTTGCTCTGATGATAACGACTTCTTACTGCACTGTTTAAAGAAGAATTTCTTGTTTTCTGACTCGTCTTACTTTATCAGATGAAAGAAAAAAAACATCTAGAAAAAAATATTAGAGATATTCGTGCTGTTCGTCATCCAAATGTTTTTCTGTATAGACTCACGTAATTTTATGGGTACAAAAATTCGAAGTTTTACTGTGGTTATTTTAGTTACAGGTTATAATATTTGAAAACAAAAAATTTTGACTAAAAATTACACTATAAAATTACATTAAAAAGAAAAATGCCTTTCCTCCTCTTCCATATCAAAAGAATTAAGCCTAAATCGAATTCTGTTTCATCTTCACCATCACTGTTACTTTGATTCATAAATAAACAACCATCTTCCATCCCATCTAGATTGTTGGAGAAATTAAATTTTTTTAATGACTTCTGAATTATGTCAGGTTTAATTTCATTCCATGCTTTTCTTATCCGCTACACACTATTTCTAGATTGGCACGACGCATTGCCCCATCTATCTTTTTGAAAATATTTTTTATTTCCCCTTTTCTCTCTAGCACACGCATCTTCTATTGTTGCCTTTTTTAAAGATTTTAAATATTGCTATTGATTGCTGTCAATGAATTTTGATTAACTATATTAGACGCATACAGAATGCTATACAACATTTTAGAGAAATTATATGATTTTAATGTATTTTTATAATTAATTATACACATAACTAATTATTAGGTTGCATTAAATATTCTTTCAAATTCTCTGGACAAAAGATCTTAATCAAGAAGGTGTCGTGCAAATCAGTCTTAAAATAGCAGTAAATGCAAAAAGAAAAAAAGAATTTGTGCTTTTCAAATTCAATCTTACAAAATAATGGTTCTCTTAGCAGTCTTAGAGTATATTAGAAAAATTATGTGTTTATTTCACATGTTACCTCAATAAAAAAATGTGTGTGTATCTTTAAGTAAACTTAACATATTTTATTTCTTTGAAAATTCTTTTCACAGTTTGAAGCAATTTAAATTAAATATTTAGAAATTATACATTGGTTCATTTATTACTAAACAAAACTATCGTAATACGTTATGATTACAAACAAAATCCTCAAAATAAATATAACTACGTTTTATTTCAATTTCGAGCTATTGTTAGGATCTTTTTAAGTATGATAAATAATTAATGAATGTACTCAAAGGTACATTAGTGTTTTGTATTTTAAATGAACTACAACCGTTTTTCGTAAGTGACTAATGAAATTATTTTTACACGAGAGGCAAGTCATATTCTTTCATTTGAATAACAATGCCAATTGAAAAATTTTTAAGATTACGGTACATTCAAGCTACGAAAACATGCACTTAAATATGTTAATCAACATGAAAGTATTCTAAGAAACTGATGAGAGTTATTTATATTTATCTATGTAAAAAAAAAAAAAAAAAACGAAAATAGTAATAGCACAAATGCAACAAAATATTTTTTTTCACTTTATCTTAGGCCATGTTTAAAATACTTGGGCATTAAATCTTAAAAATCGAAAAGAGAATTGGAAAGTGAAAATATAGTTACCTTTTTTGTTGTTTAACCGTTTTTGTTGTTCCGATTTTTTTTCTTGTCCGTATAAGCGCAGGGAGCAAAAAGAAATTAGTTCGGAAGTCAAATTGACTCAAAATTTCCTCAGTTTTCTTCGAAAAGAGGCCTTTTTTTTCTGAGGGTCATTCTGCCCCATTCTTTTCATTCGTTCTTAAGCATGTCATAAATCTTGATCGTGTTTTGCATCACTTTTGTCCGATGTGTCTAAATTCTTCCTTAACGCCCCCCTCCTTCCCCCATGGGACCAGCGTTGAGAACTCAAGAATACTCGTTAAAAAAATAATTAACTATAGACTTGGAGGGTGACAGAAAACTTCTGGCACTTATGGGCTAGATGTTTCTCGGATCGGGAAGCAGATCCCTTGCTGACTGAATGCACATTCGGTCTTTCGGTTGTTACAGAGATAAAAGAGAACCGGGATAAATAAAATCTAATATTCTCTTTCGCTGGACCACTTCTGAAAAAAATTCCAACTGCCAAGCTTTCGTGTAGTATCTTAGTGCGGCGTTTATTACAGTCAATCAATCAACAGACGAGGGGGGTATTTTCATTTACAAGTAAATAATATTCTGAATGGATTTTTCCCATCCCCAGTGTTATCTGTATTTCACTTCAAACGATCTTTTTGTCGAACCGCTTTGAATGAGAAGTTTTTCCTGCTGTCTGACTACATACCACTCCTTGTTTTCTCATTATTTTGAGTAATTTTACCAGCTTTTAAACTTTTTTACTGTGGGTCTTGAGATTCAGAATTCACATGGAAAATTTATACCGTTTGAAGCCAGTGACATACTATTTTATATAAACATAGAAAGGAACTCTTAGTATGACCATTAATAACATTTTACGACTTTTTACTTACACATGTCCGGGGCTCCTGCAGCTGGGGGCGTATCATTGATACTGGCTCCCTGCTAAGGCAGTCTACACCCCTGATGAGAAGGAATGTTCCTCAGAATTTGAAATCCATTCTTATTTTTCTCGAACTATGTTATATGCTATCGGGACTTATTTTGATTTTTCCCTAACTATTTAAAATTCAGTCTATTTATTCAACGTATCATAAATTTTATTTTGAGAAATTAACAAAAAATTTTGCTTTATCGACAGAATTATAGGTGGTATGTGGCCGCCCCCTTGTTTCGGCCGCCTGCGTGCGGTGCACGCGCTGCACACCTGCTAGGATCGGCCCTGATAATAATAATAATACATGATTGGCTGGATATGATTTTGTGTTGAACAAGATATTTGAACAGGACCGATTATAGGATGTTGGCCACCTGCGGGCTAAGACCTAATGTGCAACCCCTCTAGAGAATTTTTCATATTTTGACTAATACTTAATGTTCATGTTATAAACTCATCTACCTGCATAAGAGTAAAAAGTAGAACATAATAATAAAAAATGCAAATATACACAAAAACTACTTCTTTCCTTTACACTGTAAGGCTAATATTAAAGTGTAAAATTTTAATTTCCACCAACGCATATTAAATTCAAACACTCCTATAGGTAATATTAACTATATTAGATATCTTCGTAAGGCAACTTCCCCCAAAATCAGTTTTTAAGACGCCTTTGTTAAACATCGATCCACAGTGTGTGCGCGACACTAGTATCACTGATAAGAAGGAAAAAAATCCTTTCCTTATGGTATTGTCGGCTCAGCAACGAATTTTGTGCCAAATGAAAGACATGTTATAAGATTATGGTCATGTCACACTCACTGTGCACTAACATTCTATTTTTCTTAAATTATGCTATTTGATCGGGAAATCGGAACCTATTTTGATTTTTCCATAAATATTTAAAATTTAGCATATTTATTCGAATTATTATAAATTTTATTTTGAGAAATTCGTAAAAAACTTTGCTTGATTGATAGAACTATGCGGTTGCCCTTTGCTTTGGCCGCCGCAGGCAGTGCACGCACTGGACGCCTAATACGATCGGCCCTGGATTTGAAATTGATGATTTGTTTTTATAATTCTTCACAAGTATTGATTCATGTCTATTATATAATTCGTCACTAAGGTGCTTTACCTAAAGCCGAACAGATCAATCTCGAACTTGATGAGGACAAGTGCATATTTTTTTCTCTCTCAATGAGTTACAACTTCATAATTAATTTTATCTGTTTGAGAAGTTACTTTCGGAAAGTGTGTTATGGACTTTTAGAGGTTACTTTTCTTCTGTTGCTGCATGAGTGCAATTAACGAACGAATTAGAACCGTAGTCAGAGAGGACTCTGAATTCTAATTTCCATATCACTTTAAAAGAGTACTCCAATTATTTCGAAATCAGAACTTAACCCTTAACTTCGCACTGTTGCATTTCTGCAACATATGATTCATTTTAATTTTACAGACTCAATATTTTTTTAATTACCTACAAATCACTTATCTGAGAAAAAATTAGATTACTGCAACGGAATACATGCTAATTTTGTCACTAGATGGAAGTACATTTTTTCCAGAAATCACAACAAATATAAAAATCTCTGATACCTCAAGAACTATGTTTTTGCTATAAAAAGAATCCATCATATTTTATGCTTCCTCTTGTTTACTGACGAAATAAATAACCAGGTAAGAAATTTAAACACTTTACATGAATAATAAAATCCTCATGTAAAAAAAGCTTTGTAATTTACAGCACTACTGCGCAGTGTCGCATTTCTGTAACAAAAAAAAAATGATTGAAATTCAATTTAAAACTGCTTAATTTTTTTCTTCATATTTTTCCCTTTTATAATTACTTGAGAACTATCTAATATAATTTTTTCATAGAAATTTAAAAATTGCGAGAGAAGTTGAGGGTTAAACTCACATTATGGGCTTAAAACAACCATGTTTATCATTTCTTTTAGCTTATTTATTAAGATAATAATTTCATATTTTGTGGTCAGTTTGCAATTTTAATGTAATATATATCTTTTTTGACATTGTTATATTGATTGTCTTTTTCTGTTATCTCTTTTAGCTTAGTGATTGTCTTATATTGAGAACCAACTTCTTTTTTTGTATGGTATAATAATAAGAAAATTTCTCATCCCATTTCTTACAGTCAGAGTAAACATAGGGTCACGCCGTATCAACCGTATCAAGGATACAGGGCCCCCAAGCTTCAGGGGCCCTATCATATGTAATTTTCTGACACTTTCAAATAAGTGTCTTTTACTTCTTTTCCAAAAAAAGTTCTCCCAAGGAATTTTGATACAGGGCCCATACAGGATTAGCTACGTTATTGAATAAGTGGTTTCTTAATTGTGAATTCAGTTTGAACCGTAGGTTCGAGTCCTCACTTTCCTTAAAATCTATTTTAAAGAATAATGGGAATAAAAACTTATTCAAGGCATAAAAGAAGAAATACTTGTATAATAATGAAAGATTATTAATATATATTTATTGAAATGAAAAATTCAAAGTTACCTACAAAAATGAGAATTAAATTATGAACTTATGATCGATAACAATGTTACCAGAATATATATACACTTGTCAAGGAAAAAGTACTCTTTCACTATTAGGGAATTCTTGTAATCAAAAGCTTTCATATTAACTAATATTCTATGTACACTGGCTGTTTGTGAAAATACATTTCAGTATTACTATTAGACGTATATTAAGATTAATATGATATTCATTATTTTATTTCTCTCAATTGTTTAGTTTACATGTGATGAATTTTCAATTTAAATAAATATCTTATGCAACAAAATTTTTAAAGATATTTATTACTTTACTTATTTAAAAGCATGGCTTGTCTTTATTCTTAAATTTATATAGTAGGAATTTCAAATATTTAGGAGATTTTCTGTTTATATATATATATATATATATATATATATATATATATATATATATATATATATATATATATATATATATATATAATTATTCTCAGAATAACTGTATATTTTAAAAATAATTCAATATGTTCCTGATCTTTCTTGTAACTAGGCATTTAAACTCTGTGTTCTTTGAAATTGTCCAATTCTACTTGTTTGCATGTATCTGTTATACTTGAAATTAGCATTCTTAGATTACAAGAAGTTTGTTCTCATGTTGCAGCATTTATTACATCTGTTAACAAAGATATTTATTGACAAGTTATAGAATATGTTGAAAATTATTGGAATTCATAAAAAACAATTCTTTTATCAATTTTTCAAAAATATGTTTTGCTAGAAATTTTAAAAAATTTTAGCGAAGGCTCTAAAAAATTAAATTTATTCCTGTATATTGTTATAATTCCAATGTTTATATAATTTTGTCATGTTGAATTCCTCCAAGAGAGGCTGCAAAGAAAGCTAAGTAAATGAAAAGTTGTGAGGTGATTGGGGGAAGCACAGCAGACTGAGACTTTATACTGTTAGAGTATCAGTAGTACACATATAATTAATGGCATTAATTTTGCAATGCTTGCATCAATGCTTTGAACTCTATCAATGACAAATCCTTTTTAAAATATTGAGATTTAATTTTGTTATTGTATGTATATATGGATAGATTTCTAGATATAAAATAAAAAAAATTTCAAAACATTTCAACGAAATTTATTTGGTCATCTTGGAGGAAAATGTAGACAAAGAGAAATACAATAAATTAAGGTTATATAATGTTAACAACCATTTTAAACAGTAAAATGACGTTTGTAAATTTTTTTATTTGAGCTGCAAAAAGCTTGTTTGTTGAGTCAAAACATCCACTTAGTATTGGACCCACCCTTTTTATGGTAAGTGGTCTACTATAACCTTGGCCATTGAAAACTTTTTTTAAAAAAAGCTTATTTGCCATTATTTGGAATAGTGTTCATTTACTATTTATGTTGCATATTTTCTATTTGTAATTGTTTGAATTAAACACTTCTTATTTAGAACTATATATATATATATATATACTTGAATTGTAGAATTTGTAGTCATTTTAACCATGCATTGTTTATTGTAACAATTTAAATATTATAGTGTGTGTTTATCTGCATAAAAAGTGTCCATTTGCAATTATTTGGTTAACACATAATTGTTAACTATTAACTAACTGTATTACTATTTAAGCTACATAATTTTCTATTTCCAATTGTTTGAATTACCGTAATTTCACGCGTATAGTCCGCGGACTATCTATGTTTAAAATGCGAATTTTTGAAGCTGCGGACTATCCACCAGTGCGGATAATACGCTGGTTGTTCACGGTTAAAGCGCAACTGTCGGGAGGGGGAAAAATAGTTGATGCATCGGCTCGATTTTTAGGAGCCTTAGTATCAAGTACCTGGAGTACGAAAAAAAAGCGTGATTCATTTACTTATAGCGTGGTTTGGCAACACCGAGTGAGTGAGTGGGGGTCGAAGGTCACATTTCATTACCACTTATCACGAGGATAGCACGTCGCACAGTATTTTGTTTTCGTATTTTGTCTTTCATCTTCGATAACGTTGATCAAACATCGCCGGAGGTTTTTTTTTACTGCTGAGTTTAAACTCAAGGTAGTTGAGAAAGCTGAAAAAGAGGGAAATAGAGAAGCGGGCCGTTATTTTGAAGTGGACGAGAAAGCGGTGAGAAATTGGGACAAACAAAAGTATGTGTTAAAAAGCATGGGAAGAAAGCGATCCAATCGACACGGGAAAGTAAAATGGCCAGCTTTAGAGGAAAGTTTACTGAGATGGGTTCTCGACCAAAGAAATGCCGGACGCTCCGTTTCAACAGTTAAAATCCGTCTCCGAGCGAAGTCCATGGCAGAAGAGATGCAGATAACGGATTTCAAGGGAGGAATAAATTGGGTTTACCGCTTCATGCGTCGTAAAAACTTGAGAGTTCGCAGCAGAACGACGATGTGTCAGGCTGTTCCGGACGACGTAGATAAAAAAAAGCTTCTTTCTTTCAGTTTACAAGGAAAGTTATTGAAGAAGGGAAGTATTCCCTAAAAAATATTATAAATATGGACGAAGTTCCATTAACATTTGATTGCGCACCGAATCGCACCGTCGATACTTGTGGAGTGAAAACAGTATCAATAACAACTAGTCAAGAAAAGGCCCATTTCACAGTGATGCTCGCCTGCTGTGCTGACGGCAAAAAGTTGAAGTCGCTCTTAATCTTTAAGGGAAAAACAATTCCCAAGGAAAATTTTCCTCGAAGCGTCGTAATACGGTGCAATGAAAAGGGTTGGTGCAACGAGGACATTATGCTCGAATGGTTTCAAGAAGTTTGGAAGAAGAGAGAAGGTGCCTTTTTCAATTCCAAAGGAGTACTAATTATGGATTCCATGAGGGCACACATAAAAGACAGTGTAAAGGTGGAAGCTAAAAAAAACATCAGTGCTGAACTTAGCGTTATTCCAGGAGGTTTAACAAAAATCCTGCAACCTCTGGATATTAGCGTGAACAGAAGTTTCAAGTCCCACGTACGTGCTTGCTGGGAGAACTGGATGTCAGAAGGTTTACATACTTGTATAAAAGGAGGAAATATGAGACACGCTTCATACACTGAAGTTGCCGAATGTATCGATAAATCCTGGAAAAGTGTTAAAGTGTCCACCATCCGATCGGGATTTATAAAAGCCGGGATTGTTAGTGAAAGCGAGGAAATCACTGTCAGTGAAGATAGTGATGCTGAAAATGAACTTTCGGACACTCTTCCCGAAAATATATTAGAACTGTTTAATTCTGATACCGATGAATCGGGCTTTGAAGGTTTTCGTTAATGTAGTAGAATGTGTGATTAATTAATATATGATTAATTAGTAAGCACTGTTTTTATTTGTATTTAGCGTTTTATTTCGGAAGGTATATTAGTAAGGAAGTACTTTTTTTCTATTTATACTTAGTTCTTTGTTTCTAAAATACATTAATATTGCCGTATTAAATTAACGTAATTTCGGACGTATAGTCCGTGGACTATCCGGTGGTGCGGACTATACGTGCGAAATTACGGTACATACTATTCATTTGTAATTATTTGAATTACACAGTGCTTATTTTCATGTACCGATACTACTAAAGAATTATTTGAAATTTTTTTAATTCAAATATAATTTGGCAATTATAGAATTAATTAATGAGAATTCAAATATATACATTCATATTAATTCAAATTATTAAATATTCAATTATTTGAGTTAATTAAGATCAAAATAAAAAGCAAGAACTCTTGCATATTATCTTATATTTCATATATCGCTAAGTAAAGTTATTATTTAGAACAATATTTTTCTTTTATGTTTCCAGAATTTAAAATTAAAAGGGATATAAATTTTCCATAATATTAAAGGAGGGATCCTGCTAAAATGACTCGATTAAAATTCTATTTTAATAAAAATCATGATATATTACTAATAGAACAAGAACTAATTGAACTATTAACAGATTCTAAGTTAAAATGCAGGTATGAATTAGATAATCTTGAGTTTTGGATAAATATTTACACAAAATATCTTAAACTTCATCAAAAGCTGCAAAAGGTTTTCAGTACAACATATATTTGTGTGAAAAGTCTTTAACATAAGTCAGAAAAAAAACACAACACAGAAATAAATTAAATGATTGACATGAAAAATACACACACACATTTAAAAATAACAATTAGAACAATTTAATTTTTTGTCCAAAACAACATTGGTCTTTGGTATCCAGCTTCGAACTACATTGGACGTCATTCCTAATTCCTTCAATTTATGGAAAAGATTTCTGCAAGAAAATTTTTTTTAAAGTAAAATTTATAAATAAATATTAATCAGTCAAAAAATTCATAATGCAATGTAACCTTAGAATAAATCAATTGATATTCTTCAGTTTAAGAAATATGCATGAATTAAATATATATGAAAATTAGTACAATTACTTGGATTACTTTACGATATTAATAAAATCTGAATATACCAAACAAGTGAGCTTTCAGTGTTTTTCTGCGTTTCATGAAGCTTGCAGAACCTTGATCCTCCATATAGGTGAATATTCATGGGGCAAAACAGTTTAATTCCTATAGTAGTTGACACAATGCTTAATTAATGAAATCTATATTAATAATATTTGACTATGTGCAAGAGCAAAATAAATAGCTTACACAAAGGCTTAGTTAAAATTATCATTTCAATTAGTAAATCATCTCAATCATAAAACGATATATTATAAAAAATAAAACAAATTGCATTTATTTTTTTTGCACAATTGATTCAATGTTCACTTAAAATAAGTCTAACAAAACTAGTGTATGTAGATATAATTTTGATTTCTATATGCTACGTAATTACACCCACTATGCAACACAAAAAACATCGGAGTTCATACAACAAATATTCGTGTATAATTACAGAAACAGGTTATTTTTTGAATTAACGTATGTCTAATAAAATAAATGTAAGTAATTGTGTAAATAATATAAATAAAATTAGTCGAAAACTATTTGATATTGTTGTGAAAACTGTCACCAAAATTGCTGCCAAGGTTACCATAAATAAGAATCGAGCAATGTTTGCAACAAAATACTTGGGATTATTTCGAAAAAGCACAACAAAATTTGACTAATATTTTAACACAAACCTGTAATGAAATGCTTATTAAATAACACAGATTTAGCTCTTACTTACCAATTTTTCGGTTGCAAATTTGCCTCCCATTGTAGCCATGTAGATGGACTCATAGGATAGCGGTGAATTAAACGGTGATTTAAAAATTCGTAGAGGTTCTAAAAAAATCAAAATGCGGAACAAAGAGTTTCAAGTTTGTTCTTTTTCCTGCTGCTCATTTTAAAAAGCTAAAAAATTTGCAAAAGAGATGTAAGGAAAATTAAAATTACTACCGTTTAAGCGTGTATACAAAGCAATGTTATTTTGCTGAAACCGGAAAACAAAAAGGGTTCCAATGACATCAGCGTCCCCATAGTGAGCTTTACGGTAGAATGCTCAAATGCTAAGGTGTAGCCACCAATAGTAAATTTAACTGTAGCCTTAACTGAAGTCAAAAAAATTGTTCGGCGAATGAGCCATTCTTTAACGTTTCATGCAACGTAGCACGTGAACTGAGTAATTTGTAGTAAGCGAGCTAGTTTCGTGTCCTGTGAGACTTAAAAAGTAAAAAATTTTTTTTTATTTCTCTAAAATTTATTCTTCTTAGTCTTTTTAGTTTATTATTTTACGTATTAGTGTATTTTTTTTTAGATAATTAAGTTAAATAATTTTGCCTAACCCACGTGTGTTCATTTTAAGCCTACTTTTAACAGCATGTTTGAATACACATGGTAGAATAGTGGAATTTTAAAAATATGATAATGCAATTGGAATATCTTCATGATAATGTATAATTTTATTTACTATTAGTTATATATTAATGAAATAAAAAAATATATAAATGAAATAAAAATGTTAACCACGAAAAAAACAAGGCTGAATTGCGTCTGCAATGGTTTTTCTGATTTAAATTCTTCCTATAACTGTAAGTTATGTGATTGTTTGATCCATTGAATCAATACTTTTTACAGCTGTGAATTTTTTTTAGAGTAATCTAAAAGTAAATTTCTATTCTTTAAATTAGTCTTGGCCGATTTTTTTTTGTTCTGGATTACGAGAATCAATTGAAATAAACAACAAGAATGCAATTCGGTCAGGATATTAAAATGAACTCATTGTTTGTTACCTGTAAAATTTGCTGATCGAAATTTAATTTTATAGAATGCGTTACCTTGCCGCTTACATGTTGGCCTCCCTTGGAGGAAACAAAAATCCATCTGCAAGTGACATTGAAAAGATCTTATCAAGTGTGGGAATTGAAGTCGACAAAGAAAGATCGAAGAAAATTGTTTCAGAATTAAGTGGAAAAGACATAAATGAAATTATTTCAAATGGTGAGTAGAAGTGTTTTTAAAGGAGTTTTATCGAGTATTAGGCGTTTTAATTCTTGCACCATATGGTGTATATGAATTTTGAATAATTTTTTGAAACAATTTTAACTATTATTTCTGTCGTTAAAGCATAAATATTTTTTGGTGAATCCTAGTACAAACACTTGTGTCGCCCTATTAATAAGTAAACAAGTTGGCCACCCTGATTTCTTATGTGTTGTACGTGCTGCATTGGCATAAAAGTTGATGTGTGATGAGCAGGATTGTAATGTTTGGCTCTTATCTGCAATGTGGATAAAATTGAAAATTTGATTTACCTTTATTTTTTGCCAAAACAAGGTTCTAAAGTGTGTTTTATAATTTAAAAAATATTTATGGTGCCAAGGAAAAATAGCGTTTTCCATAATGGGACAGACAAAAATAAGTGGTTGACAAATAGTTTTCAAATTGGTATCCAAATTCTAAAAACGGACATAATAAAAAAATGTGAAATTAGAAATAAAAAAATTGTGAATTTTTCCTAAATTTTAATATCAACCAAGATTCCATCAATCCTTCATTCATATAAAAAAGGTGAAATTGTCGAATTGGGCGCCTATCCGCCAAATTTTGAATAATTGCCAATTTGCCGCGTTTTTGCGTGTTTAGGAGTTGCAACCCTACCACAACACGCAATGCCAGAGCACAAAGTTCAAGTTGGTGGAAGGAAAATCATTAAAAAATAGCATTTTAAAGTTTTGAAACTGAAAATCGCTGTAAAAATCAGGCATTTAAAAATGTAAATAGTTTCACTTAACTTTAAAAAATGCTGCTTTTTTTTTCGACATTAATGATGACGATGAGTTGCCTACTTAAATTATACCAGTGTGCTACTGTATATTTCTGAGAGCACCTTCCAAAACATTTTTATTTTTGCATCACTAACAAACGGTGTACAAATCCATATTACTCAATTCAAACCAAAACCCTCTCCCTACACTCCTAAACACATGATGAGTATCCTCTTTCACACTGGACTGAATTTTGCAGTACCATTCAAAAACCATTCTTTCTTTCAATTCCATACTTTTTCCACATTTCGGACATACATACGATGATCCAATCAAACCTTCTTTGATGCACCATTCTAAAACAGCTTTCTTTCCAAGCACAGGCAACATGGCAAAACACCTTTAACAATAGTAATTGTAATTTTTCATGCATTCATTCAAATTAATCCTAACAGCATCGCTGGACACAATGGCAATCTTTTGAAATTTATGTGGAGAAAGAAATACAAATAGTACCTGTAAAGTGTAATTCCCAAAACGAAGCTGTACAGCTGACTCAACCGGAGCAAAAGAAATAAGTGTCCTCATTAATGGAATTTTTAAAGTAGTAAAAGCTTTCTACTCATGCGTGAGAAAGATCATAGAATTAAACTTTTAAAATAAAAAAAACGTATTACAAATGCGCTAACTTGCAGCGATATCGTTGAAATTAAAGAAATGTACTGCACATGCACCAAATTTCGCCAAAAAAACAGACTTCTCCTTCACTGGAAAACAAATTCAGAAGGGTTACCAGATTTGGTGTGAGAGGCGCCCGATTCGACAAATCAACCTAAAAATTAATCAATACTTTCTTACCTCTTTAAAATGGGGTTTCTTAAACAAACTCTGAAAGAAAAATAGGGAAAAAAACCGCTTTTATGTCGGATGTGCATGCTTTAGGCTAATGAAATTATCTTAAATTTCTTTCAAGCATGTATTCCTTTTATACTTTGGACATTCGTCCCGAAATATCTTCACTCTTATTCATACACAATAATTTCTTCTTTGTCTCTTTTATTCTAGAGAAATAAATGTATAGGTAAAATAAATCTGTTTTTTAAAATGATGTCAGACCAAAAGAAGAGGGGAAAATGTGGGTTTCTATAATGGACAACATAGGAAACATCAAATGAAATAAAATACAAATTCTCTCCAAATTCTGGCCATCCTTACCAAGGTTCTATCAATCCTTCTTATAAACATTCATTACTTACCTTTTATTCAGAAGAAAATCCATTTCTTGTTTTTACAATGGAAACACTTTTTAAAAGGGATTTTATAATAAAAACTGAAAAATTTTCGCTTCTAAAATGCAGCTGAAGAACGAAGCTAATGAATGCTTTAGGCTGATGAACTAATGGTCTCACAATTTCTCGTTCATATTTTGGACGTCCATACCAAAATATTTTCAATCTCACTCAATCATTTCTTACCTCTTTCATTCAAGAAGTTAAAAAAGCAATTGGTTGTGCTTCAAAAATGAAAAACGTGGTTACCAGAAAATTGCTTAAACTTTCAACATGACCTTCGTGGCAATTACACCAAGCAGCTGTTGCTGAAATGGAATCCAATATGTCAGCCTGGCGGTAATTTAATGATACACAATAATTTTAAAGAATTGTTTTGAAATACATACATTTGAAATGTATTTCAAATGTAGGATATAAGTAAAGATTGAGAATAACCTAGATCAATCAATAAATAATGAATATCAATTATATATATATAAAGTAACATGTACTAATAATAGTATTATAAGCAGCATATAATATTCATATAGTATGATTTAATAATAATTATATATAATCAAATAATATAATTAATAGTAATTATAAAAAAATGCATAAGAATAGCTATAAATGAACAACAAAAATAGTTATGAATAAGTTACATAAAAATTATAAATAACAATAATAAATATAAATAAGGAACAATTTTAACTAAATAAACAAAATATGTAATATTTATAAATAAATATTAAAAACAATTATACATAAATATTATTACATATAGTAATAGCATTTTTATATTACATTATTAATGAATATCAAGTAGTATCAGGAGTATTGAAATATTAAAGTTGCACTGCAAATTTCTTCAATGAATTTCATCAATCAAGAATGTAAAAAAAAAGCATTTTTAAAACTTAAAGTAAATTGAAAGTAAACTATTCATAGCAAAAATTAAAAGTACAACACTGATTCTTTTAAGAAGAAAAAATTCTAGTACTCACTCCTATTAGAAATATCCATATTCGAAAATAGCACAAAATAAAACAGAAGACAGAAACAATAGAACAATTACACTAAAAATGGTAAAAATTTTAAAGAAATAGAATTAAAATTGTCCGAAATTAATAGGGCTACCACGAGAAAAAACCAATAAGTTATTAATATATGTTATCCCCATGCCAACCACATTGACAGATGATAAAAATATCAAGATAACCATATTGTAATTTATCGCCCATTTTGGTGAACATAAACAACTTGGTGCTATTACCCTTGATATCAAACTAGCACAAAAAAAAATCCTATCCAATTAGGATTACTACTTCACTAAATTTTGCATGGGTGCCATATTGTAAATTTTGTCGCCAAGAAGTGTCAGAGGATTTACCCAATATCCATTCGTTGAGCTTCTAAAAAGTTGAATATAGTTTCCAAAATGGCTTCAAGAAACTTTTGCTTCTAAAATGCAGAAGTAAGGGGGAAAATGTCACCCAAATTGAATTAATGGATCTCCCTTTCACTTCTTTCTGCAGTTGTTTATTCTCAGTAAAAGAAAAAATCTATTCATATTCACTTTCAGCTTTCTAGAAAAATCTCATACAACCATCAAGAATAACCGTTGGAAACTGAAAAATTTATAAAAGGTAGAGAAAGCCCGTACAATGCCTGGCCATGCAGCTATTTACTCTTAAAAAATAATCAGTAAAAAACTAGATTAAAAAATCAAACCTCTTAAGAAATGAAATTTACTAAAAGTGAATTTGGTTAACTTATTGATCTGCTTAGATCCTCCGCACTTATATTTGAAATAGATCCTAAAATGTGTAAATTCCAAGATCAGTTACTCCACTTAAAAAGTCAAATTGCTAGAAATTCAGAAGATCTAGGCCAAAGAAATATATGTTAACATTATACAGTACCAAATTATAAAAATAAAGGTTACCATTTTCTAATGTTATCTCTCAACTTGATAAAACATTTAAAAAATTAGATAGCATGTTATTACACTAGTACCCAAAAATGTAATTAAATCTTTTTCATGTGATTAATTATTTCAAATCTGATCAAATAGATAATAGTTGTGAAGAATTTAAGATAAAAATTAATGTTAATTTCTTTGAGTCTTGAAAGGTATGAAGTATTTGATACTGTTCAAATGGTAAGTACAATACAAATCTAACAACGATTGTAACAGTTAAATTTAGTTCTTAATATTGCAACTATACTAGTTTTTGGAATTTAGAACATATTGAATTATGAACAGAATATTTGTTTAAAATTTACTTTCTACCCAGCATTTTTGGAAAGAGAATGTTGGTATTAATAATTATCTTTGTTGGGTTATAAAAATATCTCTAATTAGATGTTGGTACATTTTGACCGTCTTTCTTTCATGCAGTGTATACAATTTGTATTACAATATTTCCCTTCACGAATCTTAACTGGATTGATAGTATATCATTTTGCTTAATGTAGTTTTAATTAACTGTGATGAGTTGTTAAATTTAAAGATTTGCTGTATAGTGGACTTTGAACAGAATATTTGTTTTCTACCCAACATACTGGGCAAGGAAATGATGATGTTATTAATTTCCTTATCTTTGTTGGGTTATAAAAATTTCACTTTATGGTTCATTTTGACCATTGTCTTTCATACAGTGTATACAATTTGTCTTACAATTTTTTCCTTCACAAACCTGAACTGGATTGTATATCATTTTGTTAAATGTAGTTTTAATTAACTGTGATGAGTAATTACATTTCAAGATTTGCTCTACAGTTAATTATCAACAGAATATTTGTTTGGAATTTGTTTTCTACCCAACATACTGGGCAAGGAAATGATAATGTTATTAATTTCCTAATCTTTGTTGGGTTATAAAAATTTCACTTTTAAATGGATGATGGTAAATTTTGACCATTGTCTTTAGAACAGTATATACAATTTGTCTTACAATTTTTCCCTTGACGAACCTGAACTGGATTGTATATCATTTTGTTAAATGTAGTTTTATTTAACTGTGATAAGTTGTTAAATTTAAAGATTTGCTGTATAGTGGACTTTGAAGAGAATATTTGTTTTCTACCCAACATACTGGGCAAGGAAATGATGATGTTATTAATTTCCTAATCTTTGTTGGGTTATAACAATTTCACTTTAATCAGATGATGGTTCATTTTGACCATTGTCTTTCATGCAGTGTATACAATTTCTATTACAATTTTTCCCTTCACGAACCTGAACTGAATTGTATATCATTTTGTTAAATGTAGTTTTAATTAACTGTGATGAGTTGTTAAATTTAAAGATTTGCTGTATAGTGGACTTTGAACAGAATATTTGTTTTCTACCCAACATACTGGGCAAGGAAATGATGTGATATTAATTTCCTAATCTTTGTTGGGTTATAAAAATTTCACTTTAATCAGATGATGGTACATTTTGACCATTGTCTTTCATGCAGTGTATACAATTTGTCTTACAATTTTTCCCTTCATGAACCTTAACCGGATTGTATATCATTTTGTTAAATGTAGTTTTAACTAACTGTTAGTAATTAAATTTCAAGATTTGCTGTACAGTTAATTATCAACAGAATATTTGTTTGGAATTTGTTTTCTACCCAACATACTGGGCAAGGAAATGATGTTATTAATTTCCTAATCTTTGTTGGGTTATAAAAATTTTACTTTTAAATGGATGATAAATTTTGACCATTGTCTTATGTACAGTATATACAATTTCTATTACAATTTTTCCCTTCACGAACCTGAACTGGATTGTATATCATTTTGTTAAATGTAGTTTTAATTAACTGATGAGTAATTAAATTTAAAGATTTGCTGTATAGTGGACTTTGAACATCAATATTTGTTTTCTACCCAACATACTGGGCAAGGAAATGATGTTATTAATTTCCTAATCTTTGTTGGGTTATAAAAATTTCACTTTAATCAGATGATGGTTCATTTTGACCATTGTCTTTCATGCAGTGTATACAATTTGTCTTACAATTTTTCCCCTTCACGAACCTCAACTGGATTGTATATCATTTTGTTAAATGTAGTTTTAATTAACTGTGATGAGTAATTAAACTTCAAGAATTATTTTACAGTTAACTATGAACAGAATATTTGTTTGAAATTTGTGTTCTACCTAACATACTGGGCAAGGAAATGATGTGATATTAATTTCCTAATCTTTGTTGGGTTATAAAAATTTCACTTTAATCAGATGATGGTACATTTTGACCATTGTCTTTCATGCAGTGTATACAATTTGTCTTACAATTTTTCCCTTCATGAACCTTAACCGGATTGTATATCATTTTGTTAAATGTAGTTTTAACTGTTAGTAATTAAATTTCAAGATTTGCTGTACAGTTAACTATCAACAGAATATTTGTTTTCTATCTAACATTCTGGGCAAGGAAATGATGGTGTTGTTAATTTCCGAATCTTTGTTGGGTTATAAAAATTTCACTTTAATCGAATGATGGAACATTTTAACCATTGTCTTTCATGTAGTGAATACAGTTTGTCCTGCAGAAACATTTTTGGTTTCTTGTATAAAATTAAGGATTGTTTTACATTGCCAAGTGTGCACAATATGACATCTGTATCTGACAAATGTCTGGACATCTGTATGTCTTGCTTTCCCTGAAAATGAGTAAAAAATTAATATATTAAGCTTTTTGTTGCAGTAACTTACCTTTCTGGAAGGAAGGCTACACAAGAGAATTGCATACAATTCTTACTGAACACGGGTTAGTTCTGTTGTCAATTTAGAACATGAGGTTTGCAATCCCTGTCTACTTGTTGGTATGGTTTATTCAATTGTGACATAAATATAACTCCTGCAGAAAGCTTCACCTTTAATAGAAACTGTAAACTCTTGTACTTGACTTTGTAGCAACCCCGGTCCCTGGTCGAAACTACTGTTTCAAGGGTTGTTCAAATTCTTTTGATCATTCATTGAAATTATCCAATGAATATAAATATACTGATAATTTATTCTTGTAATAATTTTTTTTACTATTATCAATAGTAGGGCATTTATATTTCTTTTCATGTATATTTTATGATTTTCTTTACTGTGTACTGCATGCCTGCCAACATTTACTCAAGAGATTTATGCTTTTACAGGTTTTTGTGTAAATTTTCTGTCATCTGTGCCATCTATTCCCCCCTGCTATTAAATTATTTGCAATAATCAGAAAACAAGTTTAAAATCTCGTAAGTTTTAAGCGGTATGCCTGTGTTAGGTTTTAAGAAAATCAAAGGTTACTTTTCTGCATATTGGTTTCATTAGCTGTGGATTTCCAATTCATGGGTGTAGATTCATTGAGCAAAGCATTTTCATTTTTTTCCTTTGTACCAACTTCCTAAGATTCAACTATTTTCGTGCTTTGAATGTTTTTGTATTCTTTACACTTCATTTATGGCCAAATGCTTTCATCCATTGTTCTGTTTATTACTGCCTTATCGAACAAAGGTTTAAATAATTTTATCAAAAGAAAATTTATTACTGCATTGGAGAATGTATATATTTTGTGTGCCTGTTATACTGACAATTTCTCACATTAGTTATATTAGTCACTTAAAATCCTTAAAGTATGTTGAAGTTATGTAGGTATTTCTAAGACAATATATTGTTCATATCTTATGTTTTTGTAAAATTTGAAATATTTTTGCATTATTTTAAGAATTTTGTTTGAAATGTGTTGTGTGTGTGCTCGTTATTTTACTGTCATTTTCAATAGTTTACAGGTATGGTTGCATTATGTTAACTTAATTATTAACTAACCAATCTTCATTTTTATTTGTTTTTTAAGTATGTTGAAAGTTAATGTATTTCTACCCTTATTTTAAAGTGGCAGCGGTAGCCGAGGGGTATAGGTATCGGATTGTGGCTTGCCTTGTCACGAGTTCGAGCCCAGAAACACTAAAGACCTGCCGTGTAGGGCAGTGATGCACGTTAAACCTGTCGAGAGCTGAAACGTCCTCACGGTGTGGTAGTTAGGAGAGGGGGTTGCCAGCTCAGGTGTCGTCCACGTCACTTGACCATGGTTCAAAATTACGCGGTCCGTCGCCAAAAGCCCTCGTGCGGCTGAACAGTGCACTGTTAATATTCAATCAATAAATCAACCCTTGTTTTAAAATATTATTGATTTCATTCCTGGAAGTAACCTTTTTTTATGATTTGTGTATTCTATATAGACATTCATTCTAGCTTCAAAAAATCATTGGATTGAGACCTTCAAAGTTTCATTTTCTTAGTATACATGTAAAAAATTGTCAATTATTGGTACCTGTGCTGTTAATGAAATATAAGCTGGTAGTAAAATTATCAGATTTTTAAGGAAATATTCTAAGCTATTTTGAATGTCAATTAAAGTTTCATTTTACTCTGCATAACTATGCAGGAAAATAGTAGCAATAAATTTCTATTAGAATTTTATTTCGCTTTGGTAACATACTTTCGCCATTGAGAGTTAAAAGTTTTGTCAAATTTGCATAGTATATTTTTGTTTAGAGTTCAGTGATATATGATGTGTATTTATTTAGGTAAGTCTAAGTTGGCGTCTATGCCTTCTGGAGGAGCGGTAGCAGTTTCTGCAGCTGCACCCGCAGCTGGTGGAGGAGCTGCAGCAGCCTCTCCTGCAAAGGGTAAATTGGTTACTTTTGTGAATTTTTTATGTATTTATTTGTTTGAGGTTTGTTTTACATGTCTAAATTTGTATTTTTGCAGAATCCAAGAAAGAAGCAAAGAAGGAAGAATCAGATGAATCTGATGATGATATGGGATTTGGACTCTTTGATTAAAAGCTTTTTTTTACCTTGTACATTGTCTCTTTATTTAAAAAAAACATATACATACAATGACAATTTTTGTTTTTTGGATTTTATTCAACTGAATTATTTTTGATTTATGAAAAGGTCGAACAATGTTTTTCGATCTTTGTTGACTCAAAGAAGCCTTTGAACTACTTAGATGTGTTTTAAATTTGGATTCGAAATAAATTATATTTCATGCTGTGGCCCAATCCTTAGAAATCGTCTGCAATATTTTTTAAACAAATTGCAGTCTTGCACATGCTCGATGAAACAGTTATCTGCTTTTGTTCAGAATGTTAAAGCATTATATGCCTTAATAAAGAACTTGTTGGTGATTTGTAAGGCTCTTAAACATTCGGGCATCACAAGGTTATTCATTAATCAAACCAATTTGAAATTTTCTGAGACTAATGGCATTTCAGACCATAGTAGATGCAGCCATCAACTCTGAGAATGTCTGCTTCTGCTCAAGTAGAGTGAAAAGTTTTTGAAAGCAGACTTTTCAAAAGATCATAGATCCAGAAATCATTGAAAAATGACTGGTCATTTTCTTACAGAGGAATTAAATTCCAGCATTTTACTGCTTTACAATTTTTGGATCTGTTGGGAGCAGTACAAATAGGGAGGAAAGAGTTCTAATTTTCCCATGATACACAAAAACTGAGATTCATTTGTTCAAAGCAGATTTGTAGAATCTGCATGTTAGATGACAAGAAATCAAAGCCCTAATAAAAAGATACTAAGAGTGAAATGTTAAGTTATAAATAAAGAAAAGAATTCAAAAAAAAATTTAGGGATTTCATTTATTTATATTTGACACTATACAATAAGTTGTAAATGTGAAAAATTACTTCATTGATATCACCATTTTAAACTTAAAAATTAACTATGCCTTTGAACTTTTATCAAAAGTGTTATGCCTGCATTCTTTTGTAGCCAAGTAATAAATGACAATATCTAGTAAGTTAAAAATATTTGTTAACTTAAAAACATTCCACTGGATTTAATGTATAATTAGTTAATGTCTTAAGTTTTATAATTTTGATCCTTATAAATAAATTTTACTATCATAAGTTTTACATCTACATCTCTGTGTAACCAAAGTATTTTTTTTTTTTTTTGACAATATCCAATTTCAAGGTATGTAATAAAGGAAACCTTATCCCAAAACATTTCAATGTATTAAATCTTAAATTTACACACGTTTTAGAGGAATGCAGAATCAACTGTATTTTAGTGTGTATCATGAGCTCTTATCTAAATATTTGAAAGAACAATTTTAAATCAACAGCCTAGTTTGGATATTAGAGACTTAGGTTTTTAGCAAGATAATGACCACAAGTTCACTGCTCACAATGTATGCTTCTGGTGTTTTAAGTGTATGAAGACTTGAAGCTAATTTTTTAGTTTTTCAATTAATTTTTCAAATTAATATAGTTATACTATGTTTTAAAAATTGTTACTTCATTAAGAGCAAGTTGCATATATCACAAAAACCTTCTGAAACATTAATTTTTATTTGTCGAAAACATAATTTTATAGGAAATTGCAATTGTACGAACACTTGCGGTCTACTGTATTTCTGAGAGCAGGATCTGATTGTAGATTATTAGTTTTTTCTGATCATCCATTGCAAAAAGCAACATGGCTTCTTTCTAGGGCAATAGCGAAGATTCTAGGTATCAACCAATAACCACATTCTGTCAAGGAACTGAAAAGAAAATACCAGCTTGTAATCCCAACACCATTTTGCATGTAAACTGTACCCGAGATGTGTGCTGACGTTTTTCTTTTTTACCCACTTGCAGTCACGCGTTCAATATTCTGCCTCAAATTTCTTTTCTTTTTTTTTTCGCTATTTTTTTTGAATGTGTTGCTTCGAATTAAATAGGACTGATCAGTGCCCTAGTTTCACTTTGTTTAAAGGTGGGCACAGAATCCCCAAAATAAGTGGTGCAGAAAAGTTGTGAAAGAAAATTCCCGATCCAAATTAACATATTACTGCTCACACCCAGATTACAAAACCATACCCACAAGTAAACCGCAACGGGAAAAGAAAGGTTGAGAATCACCAATTTACAGCGTTGAACGTATCGCAGCTTTTTCCAAGGGGGGGGGGAGTGTTCAGAGTCATCAGGACTTATACCAAGACTATTAAGGGTGCCTTTACTTGTCCCCGCATTTCAATAGTGCCTGCTACGAGTACGTTATAAATCTTTTGATACTGGGGGCCCTAAAATGAAGAGGTAACGAAAAATCGTTTTATTAATTTGTAGAAATTAGATTAGTATTTTAAACCTCTAGAATCATTTCCAAAAACAAAGTTAGTTGAAAACCTACAGCACATTGATGCTTGTTGCTCGTACGATAAATCATTCACAAATAAGCTTGCCAATTAACGTATTTTCTTTTAAACTTTTAACACTTAAAAGCAATGTGTGAACTTAATACAATTATAGATTTCTGTATGTATTACACAAAGCAAAATTATCCCAATATAAATTGTGTACACATTTTGCTTCAATTTCGAGTACAGTTATTTTTTTTATTGAAAACAATTATAAAATCCCCGTGCACCACACGGGGCTTACAGAAGTATTAAACACATTCAAGGGAAATAAAAAAAAAATTGAGGTTAAGAAGAATTACAATTGCAACAAATTTTTGAAAGCACTTCTGGCGGAAGGAAGTTGGTGAAAATTCGGTGGCCAATTAATGTTAAGTCTCTTGAACGCCAGTCTTGTCTTTCTCTCTCTGACATACTTCGAGTGGCCGCGGTAGCCGAGTGGTATAGGTATCGGACCATGGCTTGCTTTGTCACGGGTTCGAACCCTGTACCACTAAAGACCCGCCGTGTAGGGCAGCGAAGCACGTTAAATCTGTCGAGAGCTGAAACGTCCTCCCGTTGGTGTGGTAGTTAGGAGAGGGGGTGCCAGCTCAGGTGTCGTCCACGTCACTTGACCATGGTTCAAAATTGTGGTCCGTCGCCAAAAGCCCTCGTGTAGCTGAACAGTGCGACGTTAATATTCAATCAATCAATCTGACATACTTCGAACACAGACGGATTACATTTTCCTCGCCACCAATATTACAGTCACAGGAAGATGAAGGAACTAAATTAAATTTGTTCCAAGTAGCTTTTGAAATTGCCATGACCAGTGAGAAATTGGGTTAGTGTAAAAATGATGGCATATATGATAGTCTTATTAATGGTGGGGAAAAATTTCTTTGTTATGCTCCCTTTATTAGAAATGATATTCTTGGTTCCAAGACTTGACCATTCTTTCTTTCGTGATCTTGTAAAAACGATTTAGGAATATTAAAACGTCAATTATGCGCTTGGTTGCAGCTTTTGCAAGCCAATCGGCTCGCTCATTCCCAAGAACGCCCATGAGTCTGCGAACAAATGCAAAATCTATTGAGATGTTTTTATCTCTTAGGCTTTTAAGTTGCTTTTGGATCTCGACAATTGTTATATGAAGAAATACATTTAAGAGAATCCAAGGAGGAAAGAGTCAGTACAGATGAGATATTCTGAGATGACACTATTTTGCTCAATTATCCATTTAACGGCGAAATTTAAAAAGTTAGCTACAAAAACTGCATTCATCACAAATTCTAAATTGAAAGTTATCGGATTCAACACCACTCCTGAACACAAATGCGAAACCAACTCTTCCATCAATTTTACTGTCATCAGTATAGCAAATAACAGAGAAATCTTCTGTGCTCTTGTCACTACATTGAACAATATTGATGGCATTCCTCTCTGAAGGATGAGGGAGAAAAAATAGAATGCAATCATAATTAGAGATGGAAGAAGCAGAGATTTTCCCTAAAAGCAATATTATGAAGAATAGTAATGTCGATTGGAGGAAAGCCAGAAATAACATAAGCTGAGTCGTAACTTATTGCGCGATAACCACATATGACTCGTAAAAGTATCCTTTGTATGCGTCGCAGATACTTGGATCACTGGATGTCCTTCAAAGCTCTTTAATATTCCTTATTTTAAATGGATTACTATTTGTTTCTACAGAGTGTTTTTTTTTCAGGTATAGAAGTTTAAGTTGGCATTACTTTCCAAGGTGGCGACCGATTTATTCTCAGTTTGGTTTGGCAATTCATCATGAATAGACTCACGCCTGAACAACGCTTTCAAATTGTGCAATTTTATTTCGAAAATAATGGTCGCGCGATTTTCATAAGAGAATTTTGTTTAGCGATGAAGCGCACTTCTGGTTGAATAGCTACGTCAACAAACAAAACTGCCGCATTTGGAGTGAAGCTAATCCACAAGTGTATGTCGAAACACCGTTACATCCAGAAAAGCTGACTGGTGCGCTTTATGGGCTGGTGGAATCCTTCAAAAACGATGAAGGCCACAACGTTACAGTCAATGGTGATCGGTATAGAGCCATGATTACTAACTTTTTTATTCCTGAATTGAACAATCATGATGTCCAGGAGCTGTGGTTCCAACAAGACGGCGCAACATGTCACACAGCTCGTGCCACAATCGATTTATTGAAAGACACGTTTGGTGACCGCCTAATTTCACGTTTTGGCCTCCAAGATCTTGTGATTTAACACCGATAGACTATTTTCTGTGGGGCTATGTAAAGTCATCGGTCTATGCGGATAAGCCACAAACGCTTGACCATTTGGAAGACAACATTCGCCGTGTTATTGCCGATATACGGCCACAAATGTTGGGAAAAGTCATCGAAAATTGGACGTCCAGATTGGACTACATCCGAGCCAGCCGTGGCAGTCCTATGCCAGAAATCATATTTAAAATGTAATGCCACAAGATTATCTTTCGAATAAAAAAAATTCATGTCAATCGAATAATACATCATTGTTTTATTGCAATTTAAAGTTCTATACCTCTCAAAAAAACACCCTTTACAAGCAACTGAAAGATTTGTTTTCAATATGACGCAAAATTGTTTCATTGAATAAAAACGCTTGTGGAAGATAATGGTGCATTCGAGCTAAGAAAACACAATTTAATCTACATATAAAAATGCTCGTAAGAAACAAGTTATAATGAGGTATATGTACGCATATAACACTAAATGGGGAGAAAAAAACCTAATGGCAAACACAATTTTTGTTACTTTATCTTGCACATGCGCATTAATTCTTTAGGGACTACAAAATTATTGGAAACTAAAGATATCGTTCGCTTTTGCTGTTATAACATCAAATGAAGATTATCCAATTTCTGTCTTATCTGTATAAATGCTGGAATTAAATTATTTGCGAAATCAAATTGCCACAATTTTTTTTTGTGAAAGTATCTTCCTTTGAATCTGCAGAATTTGTTGGGTTAAAGTTCAATTTGGATGCATTCGGATAAAACTCGACATTGTTGTAGATGCATATTCGAAATCATCGGCATGCTGAGTACTCTCTGGTATCTGGTGTGAGCAAGTAAGTGGCATGTAAATTACAGAGTATCTGTCCCCAAATTAGGGACGTACCTCCTCGTCAGAATTAATAAAAATAGGATCATAAGGGTGGGGTGACATAAGATAAAAGAAAAATTAATGGGCACAGAACAAAAACTGCTAGAAAACAGTGTCTGCTGTGAGCATGAGCATAGCCGAAATATATCCTGCGAACTTAGCGCAGAAAACTAGTACTATTCTAGATGTACACTCCGTTGTAAGGTGCTACCATTTAATGAGTTAAAATATGAGATGTGCTACAAATCCCGCTCTACTCCATTTCCTCCACAAAATGTCATGAAATACAAATGTCCTTTTTATCACTGTCCTTATTATCTGTCATGGTGTATATCCCCTGTAATGGCTCGCATATGCAAAGAATTAAAAGTTGCAAAAAATTACATAAGAAAGGCTGTCTGGAAACTCATATTTTTTTTTTTAGTTTTCTCCATGGTTAGCGTGATTTGCGTTGGGAAGCAAGGATTTAGATATTTCGTGTTTGTACAAACTTAATAGAGAATGTGAATTTGTGTTTTGCATACTCACTTAAAATTTTCTTTTCCATTCTTTACCTAGTGGAACTCCAGGTTCTGCGGAACACAGTTTTAAGACGAACACTGTCTGATGTTGTTAGTGTAGCACAACTTAATTTCCACAACTAGAATCATTATCAACAAGTTGTAAAAGTTTGAACAACAGCAAGATAAGACTGATTTCTATCTAACTAGATGATTGCTAGACAACTAGCTGGTTACAACCACAAAACAATGATTTTCTGGCAAATAATTTACAGAAAACTCACCGAGGGTGGCCTGCATGCCATGTATCTAGTTGTTTGAATTGCACAAATGTCAATGGCACACACTTTATAAAGTGATTTTCATCATAGCATAATAATGAGTGAATGTTTTGAACATACTACCACTTTTATAATATGGTATATATATATATATACACAAGATTAATATTACAATGGTGGCATTTTTAGTGTGTATGTTTGCTGGATGCATGGGCTTTCACATTTTTGAAAAAAGTTTTGTTGCTCGAACTAAGTACAAAGATGTGGCTCATGTTCCATCTTTTCTGAGATGCTACTGGTCTACAGTTTTTATTTGAGGACAACAACTCTGCTACACTGTTCTACATAAATATCTTGAAACTGCAGATTTTAAATGTATGCAATGGTCGCAAATCCCAAACTTGAGAGCTGAGTATTTTTTTAGAGTATACTTGGATGAAGAATTTCAGTTCATTAACCTGTATAAAGGGGTATTGCTGAGCTCAAACCATTCTGCGTCAGGAATGACTGAATCTGTCACTGCAATTGAGATACAGATTTTCCCTCCGAGAATAAAACATCCCCACGACACTTCTATTGCAACAAGTGGTTAACACATTCCTCATTAAACAAATTTTAATTTTTTCATTTTCTTCAGATTGAGGTATTTCTATAAATTTAGTAATAATTTATACATTCATTTCTTTCATTTATAATAATTTTCTAAGTATGCTAAATTTAATTCAATCCTGCCTTTTATTTAGTGTCTTACTTAAAGAAATAGCCATTATATATATATATTCTTAACTTTTAGACATCAGTACATCCTTGATCTTCCCTCAAAATCAAATAAATTTTCATTCCAATTTCAATAATTTTTGTTTAAATACACTCATGTCCATAAATTAAGGATAATTCAGAATCACACAGAAATTGAACTCTAAAATAAAAATTTCACCTGTAGAATTATCACACACATCTTGAAGAAGAATATGCAAATTACAGGAAACCACCACATGGCGTGGATAATACGTCACAATGACGAGAGTGTAAGAGAGGGGTATATAAGGAATGGTGGCAAAAAAGTAAAATTGTTCACAAGCGCTTTAAAAGCCTTTCAGTGCAATAACCAAATAGTTATGGCACAAAGGAAGCATTTGGATGAGTTTTTACGTGGTAGAATTATTGGACGACTGGAATGTGGATGTACCCAGCTGGAAGTTTCCGAGGATCTTGGAACCGCCCAGAGTGTCATCTCCAGGCTTTGGCAACGATTCCAAGATGATGGTAATGTGAGTAGATGTTACAGCACAGTTCGCCCCCGAGTTACAACGCCGAATGAGGACCGGTATTTGGCAGTTACTTCCAAAAGAAACAGACGGAGCACAGCATCAGACCTGTCTCTTCAGCTACCGGTACGACAGTTTCAAGGCAGATCATGTACAGACGCTTAGGGCACATTGGTCTATACGCTCGTAGGCCTGTCAGATGTGTTCCACTTACCGCAACTCACTGTCGCCTGCGATTAACCTGGAGTAGAGAGCATGCATTGTGGACACCACAACAGTGGTCTTGTGTGATGTTTTCTCCGACTGAATTTCTGTTTATGGATGACAACGCACGTCCTCACCGTGCAAACATTGTAGACGAATGCCTTCAATCGGAGGATATCACCCATATGGATTGGCCAGCATACTCACCGGACTTGAATCCAATAGAGCATGTGTGAGATATGCTTTGCCGACGAATTGCAGCCCGTCAACCCCCTCCCACCTGTCTACCGGAACTTCGGAGGGCATTGCTTGATGAGTGGTGTTATATTCCCCAAGATTAGATTGATAATTTTATACTCAGAATGCCTAGGCGTTTTAAGGCCTGTATTGCATCGTCCGGGAGACATACTCCATATTAACCATCATACTAACCATGTTATACTGTTTTTGTAAATAGGTTCTTTCTTGAAATTTGCTCCAGGGAGAAAAAATCGCAATTTTTATTAATTATGTCAAATATACAGCATCTTTTTTGCTCTTTACCTTTTGTGTAATAAATAGACTTTACAAATAAGTCAAATTTATTTTGCTTCTGTCTCTTTCTTTGCCTGAACTTCATTATCCTAAATTTATGGACATGAGTGTAAATTAATGACATACATTTTGTTCCTATAAAAGTAATTTTGAGCATTGAAATACTCTTGGAAAAAAATTAAAAATTTTTTTAATAAAAAATATTTAATGTTAGAATTTTGTAAAAAGTAATATAGGATTGGATCCTTTGAATGTATACCTTTATTTATCACTAATTTTGTGAATTCTTATCACCATATTGGATATAAGAACAAAACAGAAAAAAGAGCCGTTGTACAACTTGGCACCTTTTCCATCAACAAAGGTATTAACTATATTATGATTTTACCATTTAACAGAGTATTAATAGTATAACAGGAAGAAGAGGTGTACATTAGGTATATAGGTTCAGTCCCCCATCGACCAACATTTTTTAAATTTTTACCCCACAGCACTTTCATCTACATGTGTTTTAGAATCCCCCCATAAGAGAAGTCTGTGTATGTTACTGATTGGAAGAAATGTTAAATTACAGAATGACATACCATATAACCTTTTTGTTCCTATATCTTTTCTAATAATAAAAAAATTGAACTTGTCAAGTGTTACAAATATATTTTAATATAAGATTTATACACATAAAATATACTTTTACAAGAAAAATCATTTTTTTATATGTAACACAAAATATTTTCTCATAAATCATAAACTGTTATATTATTATCAATCAATAAATTACTTTTCAAAACATTAACACAGATATGTAAAATGTTGTAAAAAAAAAATCACTAAATTATCTGAAATATTATTCTGTATTTTTTAAAGGTATGCTCCATTTTTCTCATCACTTTACACAAATTATTACATCAGTAATTGTTTAAAACAAATATCTTAATTTTTTTAGACAAACAGAATTAACTTGTTCTTTTCATACTTTTATTTAAATTATAGTTTTCATTCACTATACTTACATATAAGCTAGTTAAATTCACCAAAAAACTCAACTACATTTTTATCCGTCTCATGAATCTTAACACAATGAAGTGTTCCAGCAGGAAGAGAATGAGATAATTGATTCCAAATGAAAACACTTAAATTTTCTGTAGTGCTGAAAAATTTAAAATAATTTTAAGAAATCAAATATATAATTTAAAAAAAAATGATATTCAGCACATAGAGATAAAATGTACCTGACAATTTCTTTAAAGTAAGGTACATCATTATCTAGATGTTTGTGGTCAAGTAATTCCATTACAGTTTCCTATCAAAAATAAGATGAATATTTAGAAGTTATAACAATAATAGATACATTATTATCACAAAATAGATGTGTTATCTATTTACTTGCAATATTTTCTTCAAATCTGTTATATTCATCACCATACCAGTTACTGGATCAACCTGAAAAATTAACACTTTAGTAAATATTATTTAAATATAACATATATATATATATATATATATATATGGAATAAAATAACATTTTTAAACAGTTATATTTCAACATACCTTCCCTTTAACTGTCACTTCAACTATGAAAAGAGAAAAATAACTATTATTTTTTTTAAAAAATGAATTCAATATAATGTAAATAAACCGATTGAAGCATTTGTAATGTATCTAGACTAGGGATAATAGCCTTTGTTGCTCCGAATCCCACATAAAGATATTAACTGTAACTATCTAGACTAAAGTATATTTCAATATCATTCATTTATTTATGTATATACAGATATGTAGGGATAATGAATACATTTGAAATTTATTGAAGTAGTTTGAAAATTAACTATTTAGAAGTGACATTCCAATACTGTAAGATTTAATCTAAGTAGTTTTGGATAATTATGTAATAACCACATACCAGTGATTCATCATTAAAGGTTACATGATTTTAGGTATATTATTTTATCCTGAAGAAAAGACAGGTGGCAAATGAGAGATATGTTTGATGTCATTCAAAGGACAATAGATTTGCATTTTTATTCAAAAATTTCTTGAAATTTACCAAAAGTTACCAATGGCATGTAGTTAATATAAAGCAGGGGTCTTCAAACTTTTTCAACTCATGGAACCCCTAGAATTAAATAGTATTTCCGCAGAACCTTATTCTGTACACACACTTAGAAGAACATATCTTAAAATAATATTTAAAATAGATCGATGTAAAGACTATTAAAAAAGTATTGCATTTAAAATTTAAAAATTTTAACCTACTTTTAATATAATTAACTCATTAATAACAGTATTCTGTGTTCCAAGTGTAACCAACCCATGCATTATGTTTAGTAATTAGGATATGCGCTTGTATTTTTTCACATAAACTGTCAAAGTCAAGGTCTTTTGAGATTAATTACAATTGCATTACATATTCTGAATTTCATTTGTTGTTATGCTTTGTTTTTGTAGGCACTCATGTTGAGAAATATTTTTCACTTATACTCATTGTGCTGAATGACATTGAAATGATTATAGCTATGTGAGAAACACTGTGTATTTTGCATGAATTTGCTACATAAAATTTAGGAGCTTTTCTTGCTTTAATTTAGATTTTTAAGATTAAACATGTTGATAAGTTGTTCCCTCTCCTTTACGGAAGGGTGTTCTTCCACAAATTTAAAAAGGTGCATTTTCCAATAGAAAAATATTTAGTTCTGCAAACCTTTGTACTAACGAGCATAAAATTGCGTGAAACCTGGGATAGTAAACAATAAAGTATTCACAATCTAGTAGGTAATATATATATATAAAGATAAAACGTTTTAATATTCTTTTATTATATTATAATAAAGTTTAAAAGGTGTTGCAAAAAAAGTTATAATGTATAAAATAAAATTTTCAGTTTCTTAATGATAGGGATGAGCTTTAAATTCTTATGGGCATACAAACTTCATAGAGAGTGTGAATCAATATTCTATATAAATTAGGTATAATAATACATCACATGAGATAATTCATAACTAACAAAGGCAAGTTGGGATACAACCCCCATGGACTACCAGATTTTTAATTTTTACCCTGCAGATTACCCCTTGATGCTTTTATCTCTATGTGTTTTTTAGAATGTAACTCCCCCCCTCCCCATAAGAGAGATGAGTACATGTCACTGCTTAACATTTAAACCTTTATCTTGTTTTGTAATAAAATTTGAGAAATTCATGAGAAAATAAACAGATATAACAACAGTGTATAAAAATAAAATACAACCTTTATAATTATGACCATGACCATAAGGATTGTTACATTTTCCATAGGTGCACTGGTTTTCTTCTTGGCTCAAAAAGGGGCTAATAATAATATAAAAAAATTTTATGCATGAAGTTGAATAAGTATTATAATTGTAGAATAAAAGAAAGCTTAAATAACAATGTAACCATAAAAAAGTGATATCATAAAGTAATATAAAAGACAAATAATCAGCTACATAAATATTTTTAATGTAAATATTATAATAGGAAGGAAAGCCTCTAAAATTAATAAAACATTTAATACATACAACTATTTAGTGGAAGTACTTTTCAAACCTTCTCAACTGTGCACATAAGTATAGAAGTTATCGAAAATTTAATGGAACACATTGGAATAAAAATCAATTTTGATACTTATTTTAATCAATTCTATTAAATATATTTAGTTACGTAAATATAATTAAATATATTTCATGAAATTGATTAAAATAAGTAAGCACACACATAAGTAAATACATATAACTAAATATTCAAAATGTAGGCAATGCCTTAACCCAACATTCTTTACCATTGAAGAAATACAGCTAGAGAAATTAGAAACATAAAAAAGTCGCATGTAATATGAGAAAATGTGAGCATAACTCATTTTCCTCAAAATCTATTATTAATGATAAAAAGATGAATATTATTTAATTAAAACGAATCTGAATAATTCGCTCAAAATGCTGATAGATTTCGGTCACTATTTAATTAAAAATTATAGAACTCTGTTTATTTCACTTTTAACCAAAAACAAAAGTCTTTTTCTTCAGTAAGTAACAATAGATGAAAATATGTTGCTATTATAAATATCCTACAATAAAGCAAAATATAACTATAACGAATATATAAAACTCATTACGAAACATTTCATTACCTGTGTAATCTATGAGCAGCACTAAAAGATTCGATACGTGTTATTTTTACAATTGGATCACCCATTTTTTTCCCAAGAGAAATTATAAAATCAGATCAGACTAATCCGTCTTATTTATCACAGATTTGTCCTCTGAAAATTCAAATATCGTGATATAGTAAAGTTGTAATAAAGCTATTTGGCCGTAATTATTTTTTGAAAAATAACAAAAACTTATATACCACTTAGAATTATGTTTTTGGAGAAATCTCGCAACATAAGAAGTAGAAAGTCACCTGTTGACTCGTTTTGTTTTTCTTTTGGTTTTATACACTTGTTGCCAAATAAAACTGTAAAAAAACCCTATTTTTTAAAAAATTAAACAATTAATTAACACAACATTCAGAGATAAATCCCCCCCCAAAAGAAACAAAATTGAATAAAGTAATGCATATGAAAACTTGGTAAAACAATTGAAAAATGAATATTTAAAAATATCATCCATCCTATTTTGAGTTCTTAAAATACACTATAGATGGCAGCACGATATAAGGTACAAAATGTACTTTAAAATATTTCATTTTGATGTGAAAAAAATTAAAAGCGAAAAGATCAGGTAGAAATAATTCATATTCAAAAAGTATAAATGTATAGTGAAAATCGCGTTTAATACACGAAACTGAGGGGACTGAAACATTTTTTCGTGTTCAAAGAATTTCGCGCTAAAGGGTATTGCAACAAACAAAATATATTCAACAAAAGAAAAAGTTTCATGAAATGTAATGCAAAATTTTCTAATTTTTTGAAAAACAAAATTTATTGAATTTTTTGAGAGAAATCTCATATTTTTCTTTGCTTTGATTTTTTTTAACACGAAATTGTTCAATGTCGTCCATTTTATTATTCATTTCACCATTGGAATGTGCGTCTAAATAATTGCGCATATTTTTCATATCCATCGTATTATTATTTTCGAATTAGCATTATTATTTTCATTTCCGTCGTCGAAATCTGCATCAATGATCTTTTTTGAGCTTTGAACAAACTCCAAAATGTCTTGGTTTGTCATATTTGGGACTATATATACACTAACATCAACTACTGCAGGGGTGCCCAACCCAAATCGGTTGGTGGGCCACGTAAAAATTTACTAAACTCAGGTGGGCCGCACATATCAAAATAAAACAAATTATTCAAAATATTTTACCATCGTACAGTATTCAAAATATGATATAATCAACATTCAATTATTGATATGATCAAAAAACACCAAGTTTACCTTTTACTGGATCACTATCACAACAAAGTTGAAAGTTGACCGATTGCACTTGTTGGTGGAATAATATATCTTAATCTACATGGTTCTTATCTACAGTAGATTTATGCTGCCATCTGAAGTTACGTAGTATAACAACTATGTGCGTAACATCTTCACATTTTATACTTGTGTTACAGTATGTTTGCATAAAATTGATTTAGATATTCAAAACTTTTATTTCAAATGCAAAAAAGCAATTAAGTAAAGAAGAACAGCTTTGTAATTATTACACTGTTTGTCAAAAAAAAGTTTTTTTTCTGCCCTATAGCCAAATGTTTAGTTTCTTATTGTATGATATAAATTATTGCACCGTGATTAAATATATATCATAAAATGAAAAACTAACATAATGTCAGAAGGTTAAAATGTTAAACATTTTTATTCTGCTACCGTGATTATCTTACATTTCTACTAGCTGGTCTTACAGTTCTGAGGCAACTCATCAAATCCATCATTAAATTCTTTCATTGCCAAATAAAACAAGAAAAAGACTACTAATCTGAACTTAAAAATATAGACATAAATTATTTCTCTGACAAACAGAACTAACTCCCTCTCAACAAAGTTCTCGTTGAAAGAGGAATAACATCCCCACACTCATCTGCTTTCCTTCATCCATCAACACCTGTTATTACAATTGCTTGGAAGTCAAATGAAGGAAAAAAATTATTTCGGTAAAAACTGCATGGGGAGAGGTGGGGGTGGGTCAAAACACGATATTTTCGATTCAACCGTCTGTAGTCCAAATGTCTAAAATAATATAGACAGAAGCTTCAATTGGGCCGCGGGTTGGGCATGCCTGATCTACTGGAATGAATTCTTCCGAAAATAAAAAACGAGCCATTCTGCACCACCGTAACGGTGTCGTTCAATGGTGTTCTCTTGGTGGTAAGGGTACCTGGCGATCTCCATATTAAAGCCCGGCGAGAACCCGACAGTAAACTAAATCTGGACTCGTCGGAAAACATCACACAACATCACTGTTGTGGTGTCCACAATGCATGCTCTCTACTCCAGGTTAATCGCAGACGACAGTGAGTTGCGGTAAGTGGAACACATCTGACAGACCTACGAGCGTATAGACCAATGTTCCCTAAGCGTCTGTACATGATCTGCCTTGAAACTGTCGTACCGGTAGCTAAAGAGAGCTGACGAGACAGGTCTGATGCTGTGATCCGTCTGTTTCTTCTGGCAGTAACTGCCAAATATACCGGTCCTCATTCGGCGTTGTAACTCGGGGGCGACCTGTGCTGTAACATCTACTCACATTACCATCATCTTGCAATCGTTGCCAAAGCCTGGGGATGACACTCTGGGAGATTCCAAGTTCCTCGGATACTACCAGCTTGGTACGTCCATATTCCAGTTGTCAAATAATTCTCCAACGTAAAAAATCATCCAAATGCTTCCTTTGTGCCATAACTATGCGGTTATTGCACTGAAAGGCTTTTAAGGTATCCGACTACTTGCGACAACTTTTTTTTTGAAAAAATGAAGATATGGGGATTTTTTTGTGATTTTTAGGTTTATTTAGTATATTTTAAGGAAAAATTCGTAAAATTGAAATTAGAAAAAAATTTATTATTATTAAAATGGGAAAAAACCGGTGAAAATGTACAAAAAATTACATAAACGGGGCCCGCTCTCTGCAAAAATGTTTTGAACAAATTTACAATTTTTCACAGTTTTAATGTGTTACTTCGTTATTCATGTTAGAAATGACCTTCAGGATAATAGATAGTTTAATTTTTACAAAAACTAGAGCACTCTATCTTAGTGACTATATGAAATTGCTAAAAAAACAGTGATTCTATTCACATAAAGGACTGTAAATTTTGAAATAAAACAGTTATTGATAAATCTGAAGAACAAAACACTTCTACTGTTATACGAAATATTCACAAAAAATTTCAGCAAATTATATTCGAAACTTTTTGAGGAATCGCTGTCCCCGTTTGAGTTTTTCGAAAAAAACACATTTCGAGTAAAACGCATTTTAAAGTTTGACATCTTGTGTAAAAAGTTATGGCATCTTCTTTTATTAAAACACTTGTAGTTTTTGTTCTAGTGAATGGACATTAAAAAGCTTGGTATTTTTATCAAGCTAATAAAATGGTCTATAAAATAAAATCATAAAAAAATTGTCAATTTTTGAAAATAATCATGATTTTAGGGTAGTCGGATATCTTAAAGTGCTTGTGAACAATTTTACTTTTTTGCCACCATTCCTGATATACCCCTCTCTTACACTGTCGTCATTGTGGAGTACTATCCGCGCCCTCTTGTGGTTTACTGTAATTTGCATATTCTTCTTCAAGATGTGTGTGATAATTCTACAGGTGAAATTTTTATTTTGGAGTTCAATTCCTATGTGATTCTGAATTATCCTTAATTTATGGACATGAGTGTATTTTGCCTGTCTATAGCTCAGACCTCTGCCCAGAGGCTCTACTAGAAATTTTGAAATATAACTTAGAAGTGGGTTGATCCATATTTTACGACAACAAAGGGGAGAAATTTTAAGTAAAAAAAACGCTGATAATTATTTCAATTGGTTGTAACTCTGAAAATAATATGAATTTTTCAAAAAACTTAGTTCAGACTCTCTGGAGAAGTCTTTATACAAGCGAAATATTATTTTGGAAGCATTTTTTATAAAAACAGGACATTTTGAAAAAATATTATTCTTAGTTAATTTTTTGCCAAAATATTTTATTTAATAAATTTTTTTTGTTAAAATATCCTTAAAACAATTTTATACATGTATTCTAATCTAAGTGACACTATATATCATGAAAATTATCCATTTATGCGCTTTTTTTAAAATCACAGTTCCGAACGTAGTCGGATACCTTAAAAAGCTCAATGTTCATTTTAAGCAAAATAGTTTTTCTCCCTGAGCTCTTAGTCATCGTGCCCGTAAAAAAATTCTTCAAAAAAAGAAACATGAGCCAAACTCATTGATTTTCACTCACACTGAGATGTCACCGAATTGCAAAGCCAACTGATTAGAAATTATGTGTTTTTGCGTGACGTTTGTGAGGGTGTAAGTGTAGCTTAGATAATCAAAACTGGCTCATCAAATCTGGCTATGCCGAGGGTATTTCAAAGCCAATTTATCCCGCTTTCTACGAAACATGAAACCTCCTCTTTTTCACTTGACGCCCCTCAGAAAACTCGTCAACGCAGATGGTGTTTTCCGTATTTCGTTCATTCCCAGAAAGAAAATCTTTTCGTGAATACATGCAAAAACATATTATTTCATGTTAACCGATATTTCATCTTATGCGTTTTCGCATTAAGGTATCCGACTACTTGCGACAACTTTTTTTTGAAAAAAAGATATGGAGATTTTTTTGTGATTTTTATGTTTATTTAGTATATTTTAAGGAAAAAATCCTAAAATTGGTAAAAGAAAAAAAAATTTTTATTATTAAAATGGGAAAAAACTAGTAAAAATGTACGAAAAATTACATAAACGGGGCCCGCTCTGTACAAAGATTTTATGAACAAATTCTCAATTTTTCAATTTTGATGTGTTACTTTGTTATTCCTGTTTGAAGTGACCTTCAGGATAAGAGATATTTTAATTTTTACAAAAACTAGAGCACTTTATCTTAGTGATTATACGAAATTGCTTAAAAAAACATTGACTATATTCACATAAAGGACTGCAAATTTTGAAATAAAATAGTTATTGATAAATCTGAAGATCAAAACACTTCTACTATTATGCAGAACATAAGCAAAAAAATTCAGCTAATTATTTTCAAAACTTTTTGAGCAATCACTGTCCCCGTTTGAGTTTTTCTAAAAAACACATTTCGAGTAAAACGCATTTTAAAGATTGACATCTTGTGTAAGGTTATGGCATTTGCTTTTACTAAAACACTTGTAGTTTTTGTTCTAGTGGAGGGAAAATAAAATACTTGGTATTGTTATTAAGCTAATAAAATGGTCTATAAAATAAAGTCAGAAAAAAAATTGTCAATTTTTGAAAAAAATCATGGTTTTAGGGTAGTCGGATACCTTAAGCGTATTTCACTGTAATATTTTTACGATAATAATCATTCAATTGTTGAGATTAAAATTAAAAGCAGTTTAAAATTAGTTAATTTTTTAAATACAAATATTTTTAAGCAATTACTTTTCTTATTTTCCAATTATTCTATAATATTTTAGGATTAATTACAATATTACAGAATATTTTTGCATTTTCTTCTTTTAAAAACCATAATTTTTCTGTTAATATTATGTATCTCTCTCATATTTTTATATATAAAAATCTTCTGTGTGTGTGTATCTGACCAAACTCCTCCTAAACGGCTGGACCGATTTTGATGATTTTTTTTGTGTGGGTTCAAGTGGATTCGAGAATGGTTTAGATTCACAATTCGGTTTGATATCGAAATTAGTTAAAAAGATATTAATTAAAAACATAAAAACATTCAACTCAATATTCACCTGCATTGTTGTAACAACGTTATTGTTATAAAAATGACGTAAGTTGGCGTCGAAAATCGATTTTCTGCCAAACTGGCCAAACCGGGTCTTTATTGTTACAAGAATGCAGAGGGATCATGTTTTTTAGCGTTTTTAATTAATATCTTTTTAAATAATCTTTATATATGTAATTCTTCTGTGCGTGTGTATGTGACTGAACTTTTAAGCGGATGGACCGATATTGATGACATTTTTTGTGTGGGTTCAAGTGGATTCGAAAATGATTTAGATTCACAATTCGGTCCAATATCGCAATTAGTTAAAAAGATATTAATTAAAAACCTTAAAACGCATAATTGTTTTACCCCTGTGTGCTGTTTATTTTGCTAATGCGCGACAAGAAAAAAAAAGAAAGAAGAGGGTAGAACTTTCGAATATTTTCGCCGTTTTTAAAACTGCAATCTAATTGTTCTACCAAAACCAGACAAAAAATAGTTACAGAATTGGAAAGATTATTCATTTCGCCGCGAGGTACGGCATGTATCTTGATGTATATAATTCTTCTGTGCGTGTGTATGTGACTGAACTCTTCCCAAACGGCTGGATCGATTTGGATGATATTTTTTGTGTTGGCTCAAGGGGATTCGAGAATAATTTAGATTCAGAATTCGGTCCGATATCGCAATTAGCTAAAAATGCACCAAAATTATGTAAGGGCACACGATTGTTCATAAAAATATCGTGGGCAATATTCTTGAGGCCACTATTTTGAGCGGCAAGCTTCAAGGGGAAGATGTACTTCTACCACAGATCCTAATGATTCTTTCAGACTCCCCTACTCATTCAAATGTTTGCAATTTCCATTTCACTTGGTATTTTCTATAACCATTAATAAGTCACAAGGTCAAACAATGACATTTTGTGGCTTAGGTTTAGAAAACCCTTACTTTTCACACGGTCAATTATATGCTGTATGTCCGAGGTTTGGCAAGCCATCGCATTTGTTTGTTTATACCCCTCAAAGATTAACCAACAACATTGTACATTCAATGGCATTACGTTAAATTTATTTTTTGTGCATTAAAAAATATGCCTGTTATAAAAATAGTTCGAATTTTATCTTTTTTACCCTTTAATCAAAACAAGTTTAAAGTTTTTATTGAGAATAGGTTCTACATTCAGCTTAGTTCATAGTAAATACATACTCACACGCAATCGATAGGTCGAATTGTGGTAACTGTACATGTGATGATGTAAGGTATTGTAATAACTTTCTTTATAAAAAATTTCATCAAAACGGTACAGATTGTTACAACTTATTCAAAAAAGTTTGTAATTTTCGGATTTAAGACGTGTGTACAGGACAACGTCTGTCGGGACCGGTAGTATGTAAAAAAAATTCTTTTCGCAATATTGAAATAAACGTATGAGAAATATGGCGTAGCTTAAAAATATTAAAACACTCAGTTTAATTTTTTTTGTTGTAATGTTAGTCATTTAAAAAAGTACTATTAAAATTAAATTTCTTAAAAACAATATTTAAGCGCATGCAAAATTAAATGCATAAAACGAGATAAAATGCGTCAAATACAAATGTGTAATCACAAAAGATGGGATACTTACAAATATTCATTTGACTGTTTTATCTAGTACTTAGAATTGCCTCTTAAATAACTTTTGAAAGAATTTTAACGTTTGATTCAAAAATAATTTCAGCTATCACTAATTAAAATAAAAAATATTATTTCTAAATCAGCTATATTGAGTTGAAGTTATAAAAGTCTAGAACACAGGATAGTTTTAAATATATTTCATCCAATCAAATAATTAATCCATAGGCAATTGGGTCAACTTTTCCCCTTTTACTGTTATCAATAACAAAATAGGGAATTCGTACACAAACTATTCATTAGAGCAGGGGTGGGCAGACTTTTCCTGGGTATTAGCTACTTCTGATGATTTTAAGGTGCTGCGGCGTAGGTGTAACCATTCTTTGTTAAAATTGTATGTTTTCTTTTCTTAACACTTGTTTTCGACATTTTAACTATGACACATTACTATATTTATTACAAAAACATGAATAATACACAATTGTCAAGTTAAATGCTTGAACAACTGTAAGCGATTGCTAGATCGGGGAAATTTCCAAAGCAGAGAGCAGAGAACATACACTGGTGTGCAAAAATTAAGGACGAGACGGTTTTTTCAATATAACTTTGTACAAAAGCTTTCCAAATCAACACATTTAATACCGTAAGATCCCCAATACGTAAGGACATGTGTAATGTAAACAACACTTACTAAAAGAGAAATCAGAGGGATAAAAAGAAGCTTGATTGAAAAAGTTGCATGGAGCGCAATGCGACTGAAGGCCGAAACAGCCCTGTGATGGGTGTCCAACAAGAAACATCCGGTCTTTAGTAGGGGATATGATCTCCCCTGACTGCTAGGCAGGTTTCACAGCGTCTGCCCATGCTGAGAATGAGGGTGTCAATGAGTTGTTGAGGCGTTGCTGCCCATTCGTCTTGCAGCGCCAATCGAAGCTCCCGAATCGTTCCTGGTGGTAAGGTACGAGCTGCCAAGCGTCTGCCTAGAAAATCCCATACGTGCTCGATGGGATTGAGATCCGGAGATCGTGCCGGCCAATCCATACGTTCAATATCCTCACTCTCTAAGAGCTGTTCGGCAGCTACTGTGCGATGACATGGTGCATTGTCGTCCATGAAAAGAAACTGCAGACCCATAGCGCCTCTAAAAAGATGCACATATGGAAGAAGAATCTCGTTACAATAACGGGTCCCGTTGACTGAACCTGCGTCGAAGATGTGAAGGTGTGTACGACTACCAAGCATGATGCCTCCCCAAACGAGAACACCGCGACCTCTATACCTGTCCCTTTCAGTGATGTTCGAGGGATGATTGCGGCTTCCCCGCTCTCTCCAGATGAGTATGCGATGAGAATCGCTACTCAAACTGAATCTGCTCTCATCTGTAAAGAGTACTCGTTCCCATTCATTGTCTCTCCACTTCCGGTGTTCCCGGCACCACAGAGAACGCCTTCTCCGATGGGCAGGCGTTAAAGGTACACACCGTACAGAACGTCGTGCAAACAGACCACCACCGTGCAGTCTTCTGGCCACGGTAAAACGCGATATCGGTCGTCCAGTCGCCTGTGTCGTGTGTCTAGCGATTTCTCCCGCTGTCTGCCGCCTGTTTCTTCTGGCCTGTAAGACAATGTACCGGTCATCTGCGGGTGTGGTTCTTCGTGGACGACCACTACTGAATTCCCGGATAGCTGTTCCTGTAGTTTGAAATTGTCTCCAAAGTCGTAAAACGATGCTGTGAGCAATTCCGAACTCTGCAGCCACACTTGTCACACTGCGGCCTTCCTCCAACTTCCCAACGATTCGACCTCGGGTAAAAGCATCCAGATGTCGTCTAACAGATTGATTATTCGCCATTTCTCGCTGAGGCAGCAACTCGGTGTGATTTTAACTGCTATACGGCGTGCAATCTCTTTGCCAGAAATACTGATCTTACACCGACAACATGCTTTATACTACTCAGACACTCCCCCATTACGTCTACCTGCATATCTGCGCATGTGCTACCGTACATCCCCTTACTGTATCTCCTGATTGGTCTTTCTGTCCGCTCTGCCTCTTCGTTCAGCTGATATGCTAATTTTTCGACTTCGTCCTTAATTTTTGCACACCAGTGTACGTGATTCGATGAATCTGAAACCGACGTATGTACTCACATTTGTTCCCTGCCGATTCCCGCTCCACAGCGGGACACCAACTCGATCAACTCAACCCAATAATCAACTTGAAAACCCAATTCCGTGGAAGTTCGGAGTGTAGGATGTCTCAATACCCGATCTCGTGCTATTGCGGGAAGAGCTGATCATCAACATTTATTCTCCCCGTCAGTGGGAGGGGAGAAATTCATTTCTACGGCTGGCATCGCAATGATCGCTTTTCTCTCTTCAACAGCAGGGAACGTATTAAGTGTAATCGTTCGCTTCCAATGAAGGTGCATGTGTCGTCTGTACCTTTTCGAATGCGGTATCCGAATACGTTCGAAGCTGTGATTTTAAAAAAGGGCATAAATGGACAATTTTCAAGATATTTAGTGTCACTTAGATTAGAATACATGTATAAAATTTTTTAAGGACATTTTGACAAAAAAAATTATTTAAATACAATATTTCGGCAAAAAATTAACTTAGAATAACCTTTTTCCAAAATGTTCTCCTTTTATAAAAAATGCTTCTAAAATAATTATATTTTGTTTATATGTAAGAATGATATTTTGTTTATGTTTATGTAAGTTTATCTCCAGAGAATCTGAAATAATTTTTTTGAAAAAATCGCATTATTTTCAGAGTTACAACCAATTGAAATAATTATCGACGTTTTTATCTTAAAGTTTCTCCCCTCTGTTGTCATAAAACATGGATAAACCCACTTCTAAGTTATACATTTCAAAAATTCTAGTTGAGCCTCTGTAGAGAGGTCTGAGTTATATACAGGCAAAATATTATTATAATAAAAGCATTTTTCACAAAAGGAGAATATTTTGAAAATCGGTCATTTTATGTTCATATTTTATTAAAATATTGTACTTAAATAATTTTTTATTGTAATAACATTCCTAAAACAATTTTATATACATTTTCTAACACAGGTGACACTAAATATCGTAAATATTATCCATTTATACGCTTTTGAAAAATCACGGTTCCGAACGTAGTGGGATACCTTAAGTAAAACAGTCGCATTGATCGTTAAACGCCGATTTTCCAGTCTAGCTGGCGTCAGTGTTCCATAAATCAGTTTCTTCTAGCATGCGCATCTTGGGTCTTAGTAAAGGCAGTCACACTAAAATGTCTCAGTGGACTACCGATCGATCGCGATCGACTTAATGCTCATTCCTGTTATAAGGTGTATTTTCCTTTCCAAAAAAGGCTACTTCTACCGCTCCCTTTTCTAACTAATTCACTTCGTCACTACTACTGTTTCTTACCTATTGTTGTTCAGCAGCTCTATAAGTAAAATCAAATTCGACATTTTAAAATTTTATAGTAAATTATTACAAGTTTATGTATTTATCTGCATTAGAGACATAACTGTTGCAATGAAGACATATTTTTCTGAAGTTCAAAAGAGGCCTCGCTAGCCTAGTGGTCAAGGTAACGGACTCGTGGCTTGCGTGTCATGAGTTCGAGCCCAGTACCACTGAAGACCCGCCGTGTAGGGCAGCGTTGCACGTTAAATCTGTCGAGAGCTCAAACGTCCTCCTGATGGTGTGGTAGCTAGGAGTACATAGTATAGAATAGTAGCCCACCTAAAGTATATACTGTCTACTTTTAAATATCTGAGGTAGGGCCTACTTTAGCATAGGGGTCCAGGGCCTCCAAAAATTTATCCGAGCATTGGGCCTCAAAGAGTCTTAAGACGTCCCTGCTTATGTGTGTCTCTTGCTTACATTCAAGAATGCTCCCTACTGCCTAAATGATTTCCAGCAAGGTTTACTTGCTGATATGCCGCCATGGGAAGAAACGGAGAAATGTATTCCCAAGGTCAGGGACGTCTTAAGGCCCTGGGCTCCTACGCAAAAGTAGGCCACACCTAGAGTAGCGTAAGTAGACAATATACATAGTAGCCAACCTAAAGTAGACATTACATAGCGTACTCGAATACTCGCTCAAACAATAACCCGAAACAAATAAATATGCAGGGTTTACAATCGCACGAACCGGCTCGACCGACTGCCGCCTTTTGACTAAATGAGTAATGATGGCGTTTGGTGGTATTCCTGGGTCTATACATGGACGACGATCATCATATATAGCCAGTTGACATATCGTCCGAAAGTCCCAGTTTTTTCGAGAATAACAACCGGAAATAACATTTGATTTTTGAAATTATTCGAATCCTTATCTTATTAATGCTGAATTAAGAACGAGATGAGGCCCCCATTGTGTCCTAGGCCCTCAGTCCGGACCCAGTTGGCACATGACTTAAGACAGGGGTGACCAACCTTTATGGACCAACGTGTCATTTTTTCGAAAGAATTGTTTTATGAGATATAGATGTGCCTTTTTTTTTCAAATAATTTTGACTTGGGAAAATAATAAAACTTAATACTAACAAAAACCCCAAAAACTTTTTATTTGCTTCGAAAAATAAAACTTGCACTGTATAGTAGTAAATGTTTTAGTAAAACGTGTAATTTTAATTAAAGTAGCATTATAGTGTGACTTGTTGCAGATTAGATGACAAATAACTCATATTAGGATTGTAAGGTTACTTTTAGCAAAATGCATACTGAATTAAAGTGATATGCTAAACGGTTTCTTAGAGAGTCTTTAATGTTATTCCTCTCTGAAAATAAGCATGGGTAGATGAAAATGTGGTTAAAAAGATATAAACCAGCTTCTCTAAATAGTTAAATGTTTCTGGAATCAAATCCTCGCCACCCCACGACCGATCACTCGCGTTTGTTCGTAATACTTTAGAGTGAACATTGTTATTTTGACCAGTGGAGTGCCCAAAATATTGTGTCGCGTGCCATTGGTTCAAAATCCCTTCCTTAAGATGTCCCTATCCATGGAGGCATTTCTACTAATAAATAAGACTTCTACTCATTTAGAACTAATTTGACTATTTTTATTAATCCTCAAAATACGCGAACTCACGATATTCAATTACAATGGAATTAAAGGTGAACAATTAATGGAAAACAATTTAATATAGAAATCTTAAGCCAGTCAAATGTTTAATTGCAGACGCAAATGTGGTAAATCCTTGCAATGGATATTTATAAAGGATAAAGATACAGGAAAGCAATTATTAGTAGACATAGTAACTTTTTTAGTAATTCATGAACCTAGAGGTCTGAAGAGCCACATCCATTTTTGCAAAGAGCCAGCCGCGGTTGGCAACTCCTGTCTTAGATCAAAGTAAACAAAAATCAGACGTTTCTGTCAGAGGGTGGAATGGCCGCGGTATCCGAGTGGTATAGGTATCGGATTGGGGTTGGCGTTGTCATGTGTTCGAGCCCAGTACCACTAAAGATCCACCGTGTAGGGCAGCGATGCACGCTAAATCTGTCAAGAGCTGAAACGTCCTCCCTTTGGTGTGGTGTGGTAGTTAGGAGAGGGGTTGCCAGCTCAGGTGTCGTCCACGTCACTTGACCATGGTTCAAAATTACGTGGTCTGTTGCCAAAACCCCTCGTGTAGCTGAACAGTGCGACGTTAATGTTCACTTAGTCAGAGGGTGGAGAAAAGGCATTTCGTAATGAATAAAGTCACGCATTATAATTACTTCCGAATCGATCCACCGAGGAAATCATTGGTAATCCCGGAAATTTCTTAACCCGAGTAAAAGTTGCTCACCCCATGACAATGACAACAAAGGCTGAAGTTGGTCGACCTCACTCCCGTTTCCGTAAACTACAAAAACTTTCCGGTCATTCGTAACGAAGCGACGGAGCGAAACCTAACGCCCACATACGCATTTGTCACACTCTTTCAACAATTGTCAATTTCTACACGAGGAAAAAAATCAATCAGATCGCGTCTGCGAAAGAAGATATATTGTTCGAATGTTTACCTGTATTGAAGATGATACGTATTCTGATTCGACTGTGAACACGTTACACTAGAACTTTTTTTTTAATGAATTCACTTTAAAAAAATTGAGTTGCAGCTTTTTATTTATTTATTATTTTTTTACCACCCCCTTCCTTATTGGGTGACAACTTGCGACCGGGTTCTAGATGATGTAAATTTTTTGTTACATTTCTGGAGACTTGTTGTGAATGTCGTTATGCAAATAACTTAAATGTTAATTGGATTCTCCAATGGCAGGAGTCAAGAACTTATTTGCGAAAAAAAAGTACTAAAATGAAAAAAAAGTATCAGAGGGATGATCATTTATAAAATTAAATCTTCATACGTTGTTACTTAACAACTTTGTAAGTAGTTCATATAATTATACTATACTCAAATAGCAAATGAATAAAATGCAAAATTGAAAAATATTTTGTTTTATGCTTAATTTCAACTTTCAATTATAAGAGAAGATTAATCTAACTGCGATGAATAGCTTAGAATAATATTAAATCACACACAAGGCATCACAACAAAGCCACAGTAACAGTAACGCGTTATAAAGGTCTCGCCTGCGCGCCTACAGGGGCGGGAGAAAGGGAAGGAAGACTAGCCATATTCAAAATCACATAAGGTATCCGACTACGTTCGCAACCCTGATTTTATAAAAGCGCATAAATTGATAATTTTCATGATATTTAGTGTCACTTAGATTAGAATACATGTATAAAATTGTTTTAAGGACATTTTGACAAAAAATAAAACAAATTATTTAAATAAAATATTTTGGCAAAAAATTAACTTAGAATAACCTTTTTTCAAAATGTTCTCCTTTTATAAAAAAATGCTTCTAAAATAATAATATTTTGCATATATAAAGTAAATATTTCTCCAGGGAGTGTCTGAACTAGGATTTTTGAAAAATTCACATTATTTTCAGAAATACAACCAATTGAAATAATTATCGGCGTGTTTTCTTAAAATTTCTCCCCTCTGTTGTCGTAAAACATGGATAAACCCACTTCTGAGTTATATATTTCAAAAATTCTAGTTGAACCTCTGTAGAGAGGTCTGAGCTATATACAGGCAAAATATTATTATAATAGAAGCATTTTTCACAAAAGGAGAATATTTTGAAAATGGGTCATTCTATGTTTATTTTTTGTCAAAATATTGTACTTAAATAATTTTTTATTGTAATAATATTCTTAAAACAATTTTATATACATTTTCTAATCTAAGTGACACTAAATATCATAAATATTATCCATTTATACGCTTTTGCAAACTCACGGTTCCGAACGTAGTCGGATACCTTAATTTATTTACAGCACAAACCACAACACAAGTTCGATCAACCGAAGTTAAGAGAGGCAGCCAATTAATAAATATGAAGATAATTAACGAGGTACATGCGATATGAGAAGACTTTAATTAAATAGGACACTTACATCACACTTCAATAGCTCTGCCTTCTTGGCTGCCTAATCTAGATTCAATACCCAAGTAACAGTCCCCTTAAGTAATACAATTATCAATTACTAAATATCCACGCCACACATTAAATTTGATTAATCACTGCACCGCTTGCACAGTCTACCCTATCTCACTACTTCTAACCTGAAATCCGAGACATTACATAGTAGCCTTAATTTGCATGCTCACGTTTTCTTCTTCGGAGGAAGCTTTCTAATAAAATGATTTTTAAGGATCAAAAATTTCCTAAGAGAACTGTTAAAGAGGATCGTGGATAGAGCCGTCACAGCGTGGCCAGGTCAACTAGTTGATGTATATATTCCATGTAGGGGTATATATATATATATATGTAAATATTTCCTCTAGTATCCTTTTAATAAACTCTTTTTACATAATTTTTAATTCTTTGGTTCAAGACTAACGCGTTAATCTTAATCGTAATCGAATAGTAACATTGAGTCAGAAACTCGCTCCCACCCGTTTCTGACCAATCCTGTCTCCTGTTAAAAATGAGTCACGCGATCTTCACAGCCGGTATAACAGCGAAAGTTCTTTTGTGCTCATTCTCTTTGTCTTCGTCCTGTGAAATGTTGCTGTTGCTATGTGTGTGTGCACGCCCATATTAGTTGATTAGTCCAAATGTACTTAAACTTCATATGTCTGTGATCATGAATATAATAAGAATAAAACTAATTCCGAAGAAGCTTATCGTTTATCAAGAAAGAACCAACATAAATAACCATCGTCAACTTTACATATAAGTAACCAACATAAATAATCCTCAACTACAGTACATATATATATATATATATATATATATATATATATATATATATATATATATATATATATATATATACCTCTCTTCTAAACCCTAGTCTCATTTCATTTCCCACGTTAAAAGGATTAAATCCTATATTTTGACAGATTTATTCGGGATTCCTAGAAAAAGAATAGCTTAATAGCTTACACTTGCACATGTGCCTTGCTTAGCAATTATCTGGCATCAAGCTTCTCCCTAAGAAACCACCTACGCAATTTTTAAAAATATATATAATCACTCCCTTTACATAAAAACCAGAGATTTCCAAACATTTTTGCCTCATAGACCCCTTGACAGGTTTTGTGGTTTGGGATAGAACCCTACTTACATAATATTAAATTTTTGCAAATTCATCAACTTGAATGTGTTTTTGACAGCAGTTATAGAGTGAATTACTTTAAAAGATTTAAATTTTAAACTGTAGTGAAGTATAGTGTTTACAATTTAAGGAAACACATGTTAACTAAATTAAAATTTAATAAATAAAATAACTGTTACATAAAATAACTGAGCAGCAAACAAATGCTTTTGGTGGGAGAGATGAATCTGAGGATGCAATAACAAATTTTCGATATTTGGCATCAATCTTGTCAGGTTTAGTCGTAAATATCTCGTCGGTTAATAGTCTCTTTTTAAAATTGGCAAGCGCACTGAAACTCCTTCTCAATGAGAGAAACAATTAAACTTTCTCAAGAAATCCCATAATATGGAAAAAATAACAAGCATATCTTTTTAAAGCCAATATTGTTTACATGCGCTTCTAAACTTTATTTTAAGATCTTCGTTAGTGCCTATTCCTAGTGCCTAATTCTTGTAATCGGACATTTTTTTTTCAAAGTGACCACAAGAATTCATTGCCTACTGTTGTATTTCAATAGTCAAACTATTCTCAAACCTAGTTTCAAAATCTAAAATAAAGGCATTAAAATGTTGAACGTAGGTTAAAACGTCTTTTTCCTGGCAGATTGTCTATGACAATTGAGAAACTGAAAATATTTGCGAAATCCAAAATTATACTCCTTTAGCTTAATTCTGGCAAGAAAGGCTGAAATGTGGTCCTTGTTTTAATAAAATTTATGCTGTCACTTAGAAACTGCAAATTACCCTCATTAAATTTAGTAAATAAATCTGTTAAAGAGGTAAGTCTGGGGTTTCCCCTTGATTACATTTCCTTTTAAAATTAAAATCGCGATCTGGTTTAATGAGAGCCATTATCGCACCCCCCCATTTACACCTCATGGACCCCCAAATTATTTTTTGGTTGGCGTGCACCCCTTGCAAGTCGTCATAGACCCCTGGGGGTCTATATAGACCACTTTGGAAATCACTGACATAAACACATGATTATAACATATTTCCCTGTGTTCCTATTGGAGACTAAGCGGTGATTTTTCTGTCTTTTTCTGGGATTTGTTCTTGATGCGATAGGTCATACACTCAGCACTCTCCAGATGCTTGAATTATGTAAATAGATTCATTGTTTTATTCTCGGCTATTTCTTTTGGCCTGACTACATTTAACAAAAAGAAATTCATTACGTTTTCATTAAAGTTTTGGGTGGAGTCTAGGTACTGGCGTAGCTAGTCCTGAGTGGGCCCTGTATCAAAATTCCTTGAGGGCTCTCTTTGGAGCCCCCTTAACATGTTGCCATTTTTTGCTTACACATGTTGGGGCCCCTGTAGCTTGGGGGGGGACGTATCATTGATACGTCATATGACTAGGGATATGTCTACGCTCATATGTCTATGGATATGACAAGGTTGACATTTGTTTTCGAAGAGAACTTTAGCATTTGGTATATTGGACGAAAGACTGCACATTTAATCATAAAAATAGACATAAGCTCTATTTTTCGCACAAAGATTACTAAATAACTCAGTTGCCATAAGAAAAAGTATGGCATGATCTAGCTCACTTACCATCAGCCATCACTTTTCCGTAAAGCAGCAGCGAAAGCTTTCGACCTCATGCGTCGATTTCACATCAGCCAATCTTTTCCTTTCTCTATTTCCTCTCCTAGTGGTTATCAGGGTGATCTCGGTGCATTCTTTTTCTCTCTCTCTTTCAAATACACACACATATAAATCTGTGCAGGGATGTCTTAAGACTCTTTGAGCCCCTTGGCCCAAGGAAATCTTAAGAACTTTTGAGGCCCTGGGCTCCTATGCAAAAGTAGGACCTACTTGATAACTTTAAAAGCAGCCAGCATGTAGCATGCATTGTCAAATCTTGTTCAAAAGGTAATTAGAAACAAATAAATGTACACGACTCACAATCTCAAAAACCTTGGTACGAACCGGCTCGACCGATAACCGCATTTCGACTGAATGAGTTGAATGATTCTTTATGGTATTAGGCCTAGGCCTAGACATGGACAACGGTCATCACATGATAATACAGACTCAACACTTTTGCTAGTTTAAAATTCCTTATATTTTGGAGGGTATGTACGGAAATAATATTTGACCACTAAAGTTATCCAGATCATGATCTTACAAAGTCGAAAACGAAACGAGACCTCCACCGAAGATGAGGCCCCGGGCCTGGATCCAGTAGGTCCATGCCTTAAAACATCCGAGAATCTGTGTGGAGAAAATAAATGTTATATAATGTATAGTTCTATAATTTCATTCAAGACTTTTCATGACTTTTTGACACTTTACTAAAGCTATCCAATGAACAAATAAACAAAAGACATTGAACTGAAGCAAATAAATCGAGGCAATGATTAAGAGCTTCTGAAAATCAGAATATGAGCATTCCTAGAAGATCCCATGCCCAAAAGAACAAAAATTAATACCGAAGATGAAAATGTATATCCAAGTTCCATATCATGACACAACGGATGACTTGTTCTAAAAGCAGATATATTAATTTAAAATTTTATACCAAGTAAAATCAAATGACGTCGCCGAAAGCGAACATTGATGGCTTACTCCTGAAGACGCACAGGGCTCAGAGTTAGCTACACTAACTAGTTATTAATATAGATATTAGTTAAAAGGGCATATATATATATATATATATATATATATATAGAGAGAGAGAGAGAGAGAGAGAGAGAGAGAGAGAGAAATTTTAAAGTAATATTCAATTTGTTTGAACAGATGCATTTATTTTTGTATGTAACATGCTTCTTATTTTTCTTTCTTCTGAACTAAAAGTTCCCAAACTTTTTTGACGGAAGGTATCCTTTTTGTACTAAAATTTTTTAATGGCACACTGCGAGGAGACATGACTTGAAAAATGAATGAAACGCATATAACACCAGAAAAAATTTATAACGGAGCAAATCATATTATTTTTAATTAATAATCATTTTATCATATGATTATATATATTGTAGGAATAAAATTAAACCATAAGGAAAAAACCATAGGAAAAAACCATAAGGAAAAAACCATAGGAAACGAAATATTTGCAAAAAAACAAAAAAAAAGATTTTTTTTTACCTTTGATCTTGAATATCTTAAGACGCGGACGTGAGATTTTATGAGACTTTTGAGATAACTTTTAGAATGTTAAAATAAAGGTCTATACGAGTTTTCATCTTATTACCTCTCATTCCGCAGTGAAACCCAAATATGACAGGACTACTAGGTTTGTGAAATTGGGAGTTATGCACATTTATTTTACCCTTTGTTCGAGTGTTTAGCAATTTTAAGGGTACGAGCTCAGGAAGTCTTAAGAGGCCACTCTCTGATTGAATGGTGTATGAATGCAGGAATATTTGCTTCAAGCTATAAATGGCTGAAATGTGGCAAGAATACGTGTTTGTTCGAGATAAAGGACCTGATTGATGGCGAACAGCGTTGACGTAACTAGATGAAAAGCGATGTTTGCAGAAGCGTAAAGGCCGTATCACACGTACACGTTTCAAGCAATTTTTTGTCCAATTCGTGCAATTTTTACTCAGTTGCCATAGCAACCGCTTTAGAACAATTTTTTGCTAGCGAGCTCAAAAAGTTGTTCCAAATAAAAATTGCTTGAAATTCCAGCCAATGGGATTCTTCGGCGCCCTACGTCATAAACAAGATGGCGGCTTCGGTTTCGTTTAACACTTCAGATATGCCGTATAATATTTTAATAGTGTATAATATTTTAACGGTGTATAATATTTTAAATTGAATGGTGCTCTATTTCTGTTTACACCCATCAACAAAAGCGCAAGCGAAATGAAAGAAACAATTTTGGATGTTCGTTTTCCGAAGGAGAAAAATCGGCGAGTAATTTTTCAATGTGGAGATAGAGCGCGGCTGACGTCACAGCATGTCGTTTTGTTTACGGCAACCCTTCCCCCACAGATTCGGCCAAAAATTGGACGAAAAAATTGCATGAAAAATATACGTGTGATACGGCCTTAAGAAAAAGCAGTGGTTCACAATGAAAGCTACTTGAGCATTTGTAATATCTTATACTGCACAAGATATTTGTTTGGAAGGTCGATGACTGAATTTGCTTTTCATTTTTGTCTCCATTTTGAAAAACGCGGTTTTCCTTTAGCGCCATTTGGCGAAAATTTCTGACGACAAAAAAGTTAGGACTATGATATTTCCAGTCTCTCTTATCGTTAATTTCTGTCGTCATAAAACCAAAATCTAAATTAGTGTCAATATGTTTACGATATTTTTGCTTTATCAAAATCGTGTCGAGGGTTGATGTACTTTTTTTCTTCAATAAAGACGAGGTCCATCATTACGAAGTTAAAATGACAAAGTAATTCCATGATATTATAAATAAGAATTGATTTGCAATACTGCGTGAAACCAACACTTAAGTAAAATTATGCACAAATTATTAAGATAATTCCTGAAGTTATAAAAATGATTTGGAAATCTAATTTTTATAGAATGCCAACTATTAATAATGTCAACTAGTAATTTACACATACTTTATTTATCAATTTATGACAGTTTTCTTAAATGTCATATCTTATCACAAGAAATCAAGATTTTTTCCAAAAAAAAAAAAAAAAAATTATAAAAGCTGTGGAGTTATTCTGTGGTGCTCCGGTCAAAACACCGCAGAGCTTCTTTTGGGAACTACTTTACTTTACATTAGTTTTAAAGAGTTATTAATTTTATATTTAATTTTAACTTTATTTTTTACAGTGCATTTTAATTGAATTATCCGAAATCTTATAGCATAGAATGATAAACGAGTATATATATATATATATTATAATTTTTATTAAAATATTTTTTATTGAAAACATAAGAAAAACTCCCACGCCTTACAAGAATCACATGGAAAATACAAAACTAAAACAAACTGAAAAAACAATAAGGAGTAAAATTAACTACTGCTTAATCGAATGCCAGGACATTAAAGTATCAATTTAAAAAGTCATGTAGAATCAAAAATACTGCTCATCTATAGTTTTAATACATTTTTTGACGATAAAAACATGTCTAGAAAAAAATTATTCCTTTTATGTTATATATATATACAATATCTTCGTCATCTTGACAACAGTGATCCTCTTGAAAACGAGTTTTGTGTCGTAGGAAAGAAAATAAATATAAAACTGCTAAAATGTGTGTGTGTGTGTCCACTCTTAAGTTATGAAAAAATAATGAAAGTAACTTTTTGTCAATGAAAGTCAATTTGTGTGTTTATTAATTTATTTATATTTCAGTTCTACACTAGTAGTTTCAAAAATATATAGTAAAATAAGATTAACGCGAAAACACTTAAGACGAAATGTCGGTTAACAAGAAATAATGCAACGGTCCCGACAAACTATATGTATTTCTATGCATTTTTCTTCTCTTGACACGAAACGAAAATCGCTTAACACGAAAAAATTTCCGTTCTGGGAATGAACAAAATACGGAAAACACCGGCCGAATCAGAGTGTCCTATTGCATTATTGGAAAAATTTATTGCAGTAGATGATGATAATGTGTGTACAGCCCCAATTTTAGAAGACAAAGATATTTTGAAGTTTGATAAGAGCTTAAAAAATATCATTTATGCAGATTCCGACAACGAAAATGAAATGAATAATGGTGCTTCTGTTCCCACGTCATCCGAAATGAGGAACATCATAAAAAGTATCTTCAATTATTTAGACGCACATTGCAATCTTAAAATGAATAACAGAATTAATGACATCAAACAATTTGGCTCTTAAAAAGACAATGCACAGAAAAAAACTATCAGATTATTTTCCAAAAACTCAATAAGTGTTTTGTTTTTCAAAAAAACAAACACTTTGTATCAAATCTCATGAAGGTCTTGTGAATGTTTTTGTTTCATTGATACTTAAACACATGCATGTATATAAATCTATTTAAATAAAACATACTCTAATAAACTCAATTTTGTTGAAAATATGTTTTTTTTGTAATATCCTTTAACACGAAATTCTTTGAACACGAAAAAATATTTCAGTCCCTTCAGTGCCGGTTTATCCATTGGGTGTCCAGGAGCCCAGGGTCTAGAAGGATCCAGAAGGGCTCGGATAAACTGGCCTTAACCAGATTTTCTGGTTGTAAATTTCGATCCTCCAGTACAAAGGGGGCCTGTATATCTTCGGCCAGTGCTCGAAATGAGTTTAAACCGGCACTGCGAGTCCCTTCAGTTTCGTGCTAAGCGATTTTCAATGCACATTATAAAAATGGAACTATTCAAAATATTTCATCTTGTTGTTTTGACCTAATCCAGATTCAATAAAAAACACATTATCTTAAATCTTCAATGCGCTTCATTCAGACTTTAAAATTTCCTGGTATCTCTAACAGAAAAATCTCATTAAAAATACAACTTTTCTCAATTGCTTACTCTGTAGGAAGTGAAACCAGAAAACGTGCCATTTAAGAAAGCACACCTACATATTTATGCAAAAAGTCTTGCGAGTTAAATTAAAATTTATATTATTTTTCCCATTTTTAAAACAAGGATGGTGCCCCCTTAATTCCATTCGTGCTACAACGGTACTCGAAAAAAAAATCAGCTTTCTTATCCGCCCTGACATTTTAACGATGTAGTAGCCTGAATCTCTCTGTCAATACTCCAGCACGTCATTGGTGTCAATAGGTTAAAATTCACGCCCGTTATTAAGCGAAGCTTAGGTTTTACACCTTCCCTTAAGATCCCACCCTTTGAAGGAGGAGGACAGAATGCTAGAGCCGAACAAAAGGAAGAGTCAATTTCATTTTCAAAAAGAGCCGCCTGTGTCTATCCTTTATGTTTCTTCAACGCGCGCATCACGATTTCACAATTTACATCAAGTTTTATAATTGCCTAGTCTCTACCATGACATATTATCACAGATTTCAAAAAAAAAAAAAATATGGAATTAACAATGATTAATAGAATGGTTGTTTAATGATAAAATAAAAGAGCAAAAAATAGAGTTTAAAAAAAATTCTATTATTTTCAGTATATAAAATGGATTCTACATTGATCACTTTTATCGTAAAATAAATCTGGACTAACAAGTATGTCCAGAGAAATTAAAAAAAAGAAAAAAAAAGCAAATCGAAGTCATTTTTTAAATAAAATTCAAAAAGTAGACATATGGCGGAACACAAAAGTATGACACAAGGCTTACAAAAACAAGAAAAATAATTTAACGAACTTGTTTACAAGCCCACATAAGAATAAAATTAAAAAAATGATTTAAAAAGGGCAATTCACATTTAAATAAATGGCACAAGTTATGTTTTTTTTTTCAAAATTTATTTTTTTAAAGAAAACTTGGATCTTGTTTTATCAAGAAATATATACAGGGATAAACTAGCTAGTACAGATCTTGAGGATATTGAATATAACAATTATATATGACATAACGTATTAGATTGGTTAATGAATGTAACGGATTAGATTTGTCACAATGTCGGCTCTAAACTCATACACGGCGACTCTCATTGGACTAACAGAAGCGGGACTTTTCTCATTTGAGAATACGACTCAACGACATTTCGTCGTCCATGTTGCTTTAGTCGAGTACCATTGTAAACACAGTCATCTGTATTGTCAAATAAATCGCAGTCTTCTTAACGAATGCCAGCACTCATTTGATGAATAAGGATTCTGGTGGATATGGGAAAGACAAAAATGTTCTACACATACTTGAAAATGGCGGTGGAAGTGGTTTTCCTAATTGTCGGAGAATATGTTGATCCACGCTTTCTGACATCGTTTTGGCCGTGCCGGCATCCCTCAAACCTGCCACACTTCTTTGATCTAACCAATCGTCCCAGACGATGCACTGCTGATGCATCAAGATAGGTGTCCGATGTATGGACCAACTTGCCCTTCTTAGTCCTTTCCCAAGAAAAGAAACAAGAAAAACTCCTCAATGATTTCCCTGGCAAAAATCATGCCACAGCTATTGCCCATTTTTCAATTCCTTCTCTAACATACTACTCAACGAGCACTGAAGAAGTGTGCATTTCACATCATTTGCTGGCGTGTCTTCTCTAAAATGAGCAAATTTTTGTTTACCAGACCACTCCTTTTTATTGTTGCATTCTCTACGTCACATAATGTAATTCTAAATGGACGTAGTATCACTGATATCCTAAATTTAGCTTACCTCGTTAGAAAGCTAATACAAATAATGGGATCACAGATAAAAAAAATTAATGCTTAATTTATTCAAATGACACAAAATGAAGAAAAAACAAGAAGCTCATCAATCACTGCAAGAAAAGAAAGCAAACTATTACTATTTGAGTAGAGAGAAGTTACAAATATTTCTGTAATACAAGCATCACAGCAATGTTTTATGCTACGAATGAATTATGCTACGAAAGTGCTTCGGTGACTCCTATAGAATAGTTTTTAGTTCTGCAGTTACCTCCAGAAAGTGACGAACTAAAATTATTCATACAAGTACATCTTGAAGCATATTCAATTAACTTTAAGTACAGGGAGCTTGTTCCCTCTTTCAAGTTCTTGATATCATCTCTTGCAAGTGATTCCTTTAAGAATTGGGAACGGTGGGGCACACACATTGCGTTGCCATCCATGAATAACTCTGAACCCGAGGCACTTTGGAAAAGACGAATAAGATATTCTAATATCTTATCTCTGTGCCTTGTTCCATTAACAGAGTCTCCTTCGAAAATGTGAACGTCCGTTTATCTAGGAAACATAATGCCCTTCCATTCTAAAAGGCCACTACTATCCGAGATTTTTCTCTATTGATAAGTATGAAGGTGGTAACGTGCTATACATTTTCTATAGATTATGCTGCTACGAGAATCACTCTGTAAGCCAAACCTTGTCTCGTCAGAGAACATTGCATCACTCCACTTATTGGGTGTCCTCTTCCGATGTTTTTGACTTCATCACTGTCTTTCATACGCAAGTCAATGATATACAAACAGTTGGATGCCTGGTGTACAAATCACTCTCCCAGAGTTTTTTGTGAATTGTTTGCCTGGAAAAGTTTTGTAAATTGTTCTTGTGGTTGAAGCAAACTCTGGAGACACAACTGTTGGACACACTTCATCCGGTAACGATTCAAAGTCACGGATGGAAATAAGTCTAGTTATTGTTACTTTGGGTCGATCTGTTGCAACTTAATTTTAAACGTTTCCAATACTTTTTCACCAATAGTTTGAAAACTTCGTACTCTGCAACATTTACGACACTAGGCATTTCTGTATGGGATCATACCTTTTCTAACATTGGTAATAATTTTGCCTTTTAAAATCAAGTCAATCTGTTTCTTCTTGAGCCACAATTATTATTATTGCAGCAGTTAAAGTACGTATCAGCTCACTGATTACAATGACAACCAGAAACTCAAATACACATTCACGTCACTTTACTTGTAGCATTCCCAATAGCTCTTTCCATCCTCCTATTACGTCACTGAGAAATTTTTTCATGCACAATCATTGGTTAATATCAATAGATCATTATGAATAGTTTCAAGTTCTTTTTTGTTTGCTTCATTTAAGACTTTCATTTCTGCTTTTTCCAAATTATGCTGGATTTTTGGACATCAGGAACGCTCTATTCTTTAATAAGAATTACATTTGTTAGATATTACGTAATACATTTTAGTAAAACAACTATATCTTAGCTTCTTTAAACATTCTTTTGTCATCATAGTCGTTAATTTTCAAAATAAAGCCTGATGGGAGAGAGATATGAATTAATAGAATATAAACTTATATATAAAAGATCCTTTCTTCTACATATTTGTTTTGTTTCTGTGCTAAATTTTGTTATTTATAATTTTCTTTTTTTTCACGAAATAGAGCATGAATAATTTATGTTATAAACGGTTAGTTCTTATTCTATATTCCATACCTTTTCAGAATCAAAATCATGAGTATAATAAAAAAGTACTAATTCTTATTCAAAATAGTAGCTCAATAAAGTTCAAGTAAAAATATTTTAGTATTGTATTCAGAACTTACAATACAACAGTCTACAATTTTTACATAACATAGAAGTTTTTTTCTAATTTCAATGATTATTTTCCTTATGGAAATTAATTATTTTCGAATATAAAATTAGACATTTTCAAATATATATATTTAAATACATTTCTTTTAAATATTAAAAATACTTCGCCAAATATCAAAATAAAGAAAATTCTCCTTTTTTTAAAAATTCAAAGTTAATTCAATTTCTTAATTTTAAGCAAACGATTAAAATTTTTATAATTTGACTCTTAGACAACCTCTACGACTGTAATTCAAAATTTAGTTTTTTTCTACTTCTGTGTCTTATTAAACCACAAGCTGATATTTGCAGCGAATAAATGTACCATATTAACAAAAATGTTATTAGAAATCTACAACGTAACTATTAAATTTATTCGGAATTTATAAATTTTTTAATTTTTAATAATTATTGTTCTAGACCTTGTAAGTACCCATACTTTACTTAGATATACTTCTTTGTTAATTAAATACATTTAATTTAATTATTTAACTGCATTAATTTAATAAAAACCGATTTAATATATTTTTAGTAAAATTAGACGATTTCTGTTTGAAATACTTATACTACATGTAATATAATACTTATACTTATGCTACTTATTTATTACGTAATTGAAATTGGTTAAAAATACATGAAATTGCTCTTTTGTATTCTTGTAAAGGTTCACATTAAATAAAAAAAATATTCTAATTTTAAATAATTTTCAATCCGTTTTTATGGAGAAAGCTACACTGCTGGACGATTACTAAGGACGGATCACAAATTGCTATGTAGCATAACATTAAGCGAAACATGAGGCCTAGTAGGATAAAATATAGTTGCCACACTGTTCAGACATTAGAATAAAGAATATTTATTGTTCTGGAAAGTACAAAAGCTGTGAAACATCTGAAAGAAAAAAAAAATGTTCATTTGATCTGCGTACGGAGAAATGGAACAATGCATCTAAAAGTCAGCAGGCACCTTAAAGAAAGGTATCGGTACGGGATATGTCCACCGTGGAGTGTGATGCAACATTCCACACGTCGTGCCATACTTTGCAAAAAATTATCCAGCAGCTGTTGAGGCAATTTATCCCATTCCTCTGTGAGTGCACGGATGAGGGAGTTCTTGTTTGTCGGAGGATAGTTTCGACCAGCAACTTGCCTCCCCAAAGCATCCCACGCATTTTCAATGTGGTTTAGATCTGGAGAACGCGCTGGCCATACGAGACGTTGAATACCCTCGCTGTCTAGACAATCATGAACAGCGAGTGT